>OZ007582.1:2440000-2450000 GCA_963931925.1 Onchidella celtica | reverse complement strand
TACCTGTCTTGTGAAGCTTAGAGATGAGCTGAGTTGGTCGCTTTTGCGTGTGGGAAACACAACCAATTTGGAGTGATGGAAGGGAGATGTGGGAAATAGAGAGAGAGAAAGGCTGAGAGAGAGAGAGGGAGAGATGACATGATGACTGAGAGGAAAGGAAAATATCTATCGGAAAGAAGGAGGGAAAAAATTACAAGAAAAAAAGAAACGACATAGATTATTACATAAAAACAGAGCAATAAGAAACGCGAATCGATAATGTAGGGCAGGGTGTGTATATGTGTGTGTCTATGTGTATATGTATGTACTCGTGTGTGTGTATTTCGGAGGGGGGGGGGAGGAGGTGTAGAGAGTAAAGAGAAACTGAAGAAAAAGAAGATCTAATCGATCTGTTTGGTAAGAGAGGAATTGTGAAAGACAGAAAGAAAAAGAAAGAAGGAGAAATATCCTATTGACAGTGATGGGACTCGGGGAGGAGGAGGAGGAGGAGGAGGAGGAGGAAATATTTGTTTAAAATGAGAAGAAAAAAAAACGCCAAACAAAAAAAGGAAGAAGGGAGGACAAGAGAGAGGAAGAGAGAGAGAATAAAAAGAGTAGGAAAATGGTTGAGAGTAAAATTAAACACTGGAAATATGCGGTGGAGGGGAGGGGTGTGTGTGAGGGGTGGGGTTGGGGGGGGGGGTGTCACAAAGACAGGAGCAAGCAACGGTATTGCTCACCGAGTTTTGCGACACCTTAAATAGAGGGACAGGAACCCCGTCACAGAGTCGGGAGCAAGCAAAGGTATTGCTCGCCGAGCTCTGTAACCCCTTACAAACTATCAGGGAATCTCACGCTTGCTCTGCCAAAACACCAAGACAAGACCCAAGACAGAATATAAATCAATTACTAAGTTTAATATTGGTAATAAGGCTACTAAGGATAATGTCGAAATATGAATGATACATATGATTTATACATAAACACATCAAACAGCAAGAAAGAAAGATAATAAGATCAAACGAATAAGCAGATTAGACCCGATCGACAATGACAGATACAGTGAATAGTATGCAAATAAATGCTTCAAAATAGCCTTACTTAAAGCTCCTGAAAAAGAATACCTTAAACTGCAGTATCAGCTGCGATCTGAAATGTAAATATCAACTTAAACAGAATTAAATCAGACATTCTAAAACACTCAAAACTAAATAATGACTGTAGTCCTTTGAACCTCACATTAAGGACAAAGTTCACATTTGTTTACCAGTCCTAGTAGTAGTAATAAGAGAAATTTCCGATCTGCAAGTCACAGACTTTAAAATATCACTTGATATAATTATATATTCACACACAGTCCTGTTCCTCCGCTCGGCTACGACTCCCAACAAGAAGTATAATTAAATCTTCTGAAGTTCCAGGCTATGTCGTTGTTCTGGACAGGACAAACTCCATGTGAACTCCAGGTAAAAACTTCGGGTACAGCCTCCAGGTAAAATATCCAGGGAAAATCTCAGGATAACCTCACGGTAACCTCACACAGTAACCTCACGATAACCGCTCAGTGATCTTATATGATGAACAATCAAACGGGTTTTTTCACCAGCTACACGCTGATTCAAATTATTGGGTCAACTATACGTTGATCTCCAAAATACTTTCCAACTACACGTTGGTTTTATTTTAAAATACATACACTTTACCAGTCACACACTGGTTTTAAAAGTGTACCAACTACACGTTGGTTAAATTACATACGAACTTCATCCTCTCGGGATGGAAGTAAGGAGAGCTTTCTCATGAACATAGTCTTAAAGGCTGGACTCACCCGCGTAATAGCCAGGTGCCGTCCATAAATCTTATAGTATGAATGGACACTGTACGGACTTTCCAAGGATGGGTCTCGTACAGTATCCGACCACCCGCAGACATTGTAAATTGTACTTGAAAAAAGACCTCTGCTGAGTGCAGACTTAGCAATTCCGCGTCAGGGGAGGGAGGGGGGGGGGGGTGAACAGACACAGCCGACTTTCTCTTCTTCTTCTTCTCCTTCTTTTTTTCGTCACTCAATCTCTCTCTTCCTCTCTTTCTCCCCCCTCATACACTCTCTCTTCTTTAAGTCTCTGTCTATCTATATCTATCTATCTATCTATCTATCTATCTATCTATCTATCTATCTATCTATCTATCTATCTATCTATCTTATCTCCCTCCCCCTCTCTCTCTCTCTCCAGTCCCTCCCACTGTCTCTCTATCTCCTTCCCTCTCCCCACAACCCTTCTTTCCCTGTCTCTCTCTGGCTGGCGTAAAGCCTCAGATCTCGGCCCTCTCCAGACCTACAACCAGCTCCACCCACAGACCTCAATCCTCCTCCCCCCCCCCCCCTCACCCTCCAAAGCAGGTAAATTTTTCCCGGGTGTCGGAGCCCCCCGTGACTGGGTGGGAACACAACACGGAACAAACAGACTACAGACATACAGACAGACACACAAACAGTGGAGCAGCCTGGGTAGCTAGCTGGGGTGGGGATGACCCAGACACCCGACCGACACGTAAAGGGCCTCTGCAAGCCTCAGTCTCGCAATGCCCAGGTACGTACGTAAAGAGAGGAAGGGGAAAAAAACAGAGAAAAGAAAGGGGGAGACTAAACAGCGGGGGGGGGGGGGGGAAGAGAAGAGAGAGAGAGGGAAGGAAGAAGGGTTAAGGAAGAGTAGGACATAATAATATTATAACATGATCCGTGTTGAGAAATGAGCTAGATACCCGTAGTTAATTCCGGGGGGGGGGGGAGGAGAGAGAACAGATGAAGGAGCTGTGGTGGTAGTCAGTGGTGGTGGCTCGTTAGGGGGGGGGGGGGGAGCGGCTGGGGATGTCATAATGACCTCCGATTCACTACCGTAGAAGAGTGGGTCTCAACCTTTGTCAGGCTATCCCTCACTTAAACTCCAAATTTTCCTTCATTGCCCCCTCCCCCTCTTTCCTGACTTCCCCACCGCCTCCCCACCCTTAAAATCTCCCCTACCCAAACCCAACTGATACATTTCACCAGAAGACAGACTGTACACAAAATTAACTATAATGTTAATTTTTTAAAATCTTTAGTTAAAATATAGAAATGATTCACTACAAAAAACGGATGGCGCCCTTCCCCCCACCCCCACCCCCCCCCCCTCCCCTTCCTCACCAAATGCATTTAACAAAGAAAAGGAAAAGCCTTTTTAGTTCGTACAGCCCATCTAAGCGAGATGTTCAACTAATTGCCCCCAAATCATCTTCCATTTATGTCTCCGCCCTCATTTTATGTCTCCGCCCTCATTTTATGTCTCCGCCCTCATTTTATGTCTCCGCCCTCATTTTATGTCTCCGCCCTCATTTTATGTCTCCCTCCCTTCTTTCCATCGCTTTGCCCCTCCCCCCCCCCTGGTCGCCCTTTTTTTTTTCGTCCCCCCCCCCCGTGGCAATCAAAATTCCCCTCCCCCTCCCCCCCCCCGTGGAAATCAAAATTCCCCTCCCCCTCCCTCCCCCCCCCCTGTGGAAATCAAAATTCCCCTCCCCCTCCCTCCCCCCCCCCTGTGGAAATCAAAATTCCCCTCCCCCTCCCCCCCCCGTGGAAATCAAATTCCCCTCCCCCCCCCCCCACGTGGAAATCAAAATTCCCCTCCCCCTCCCTCCCCCCCCTCGTGGAAATCAAAATTCCCCTCCCCCTCCCTCCCCCCCCCTGTGGAAATCAAAATTCCCCTCCCCCTCCCTCCCCCCCTCGTGGAAATCAAAATTCCCCTCCCCCTCCCTCCCCTCCCCCCGTGGAAATCAAAATTCCCCTCCCCCTCCCTCCCCCCCCTCGTGGAAATCAAAATTCCCCTCCCCCTCCCTCCCCCCCCCCCCGTGGAAATCAAAATTCCCCTCCCCCGCCCGAGAGCCACGGCTATGGAAGTTAGGCTGGTGGGAGATGGGGGGGGGGGGGAGGGTGGTATGACTCTCAGGTGAACATTCGTCTATACTCCCCCTCAAAAGATGTTAAAAATGGAGAGGTACTACTTAATTAATTAATTAATATCAGTTTATTCATTTTTTATTCTTTAATTCTCGTAGTTTCTTTCTTAAATGGTTCAAAGGATGTTTTTTCTTTGTATCTGTATACTACTTTAATCCCATTTTGTAAATTTGTCAGACTCGTCGTCGCCACAGTGCAGCTCCGGTCGGCGGGTTTTTTTTTCTTTTCGGTGAGGGGGGGTGGGGGGGAGTTAATGGTAGGGATAAACTTTTTGTTTAATTTTGCCCGGGCAGCTGTCTATTCGGCCTGCTCTTCTCGATTTCCAACTGCCAAGGTATCTATAACGTGCACACGGGCCTTCCGAAGTTTTCGTCATTATCCGAGAAGACCTGGTGCCCCGATCCTACTTACCATAGGAACAGGGACAGGAAAATATGAGAAAAATCCCAAATGTCCAATATGCCTGCACCGACCGGGGTTCGAACCCGGTACCTTTCGGCATGAGAGGTGAGCACCTTGCCTCTCGACCAGCTTTGACTTAATTTTCAGTAAGTTCTGCTGGTGGTTGTCGGCGCTGCTGGTAGGATGTCCTCCTTCTGTCCTATCATTCTGTTGTGTTTCCCGAGACACGGGATATCGAGACGGACCAAAATTCATCATTTTCCGTCCGCCGGCTTGTGCTCGTACCATCCATGTCAACAATGCAACAATTCGCACCACACCCCTTTCAGAATTGAACGAAAAAGACTAGTACCACAGAGCTCTGTGAGTGTTTATACGCGCACAAGCTGTGGACATATAGTGAAAGAAGGAATGGTCCGTCGCGGTATTCTGTTTCTCGGGTGTTTCTGTCTTATCGTCTTGGTCCGTCCTAGCACAATGTGACGCGTTTTCGGGTCGACGGTCGGCGGGACTTTCTCTGAACCGAAACTCCTACTGAACAAGACTAGAATCCAGTTCCATTCGAGATTGGAGGTTTTTCCATTCTTGTGGCAGCCACACGATCAAACAGAAGGGATAACTTTGATTAGAAAAGCAGAGAGCAAGATCAGGAATGACGTATCTAAGGTGGTGCAGAATCTAGAACACCTTTACAAGAGCAGAGAGCAAGATCAGGAATGATGTATCTAAGGTAGTGCAGAATCTAGAACACCTTTACAAGAGCAGAGAGCAAGATCAGGAATGACGTATCTAAGGTAGTGCAGAATCTAGAACACCTTTACAAGAGCAGAGAGCAAGATCAGGGATGACATATCTAAGGTAGTGCAGATGTCACGAGCGAGTGAGCGAGGGTCAATAAGTGCGGGGAAGGGAGTTGAAGCGTGCATGTTGTGAGTGAAGTTGAGGCGTAGTAGAGGCAAAATCTGAGTAGTCAGATCACTGCAAGTTAAGAAGTCCAAGGGGACAGACGTGAAGAAAGCAGTCGGGAGATTGTGTGTTTTCCAGTGATGACTGGTAGGTTGAACTATGATTGATAATTATGATGATTGATGTACTATGTTCTCCTATGACCATGATGTAAATAAGTTATATGTGAGGAATGTGGAAGTCATTGATTACTGTGTATAGAGATGTGCGCAATGAGCGATAGATGTAAGTTAGGATCATGGATTCGTAGCGAGTCTGAGTACTGTGTAATACGGTAGAGGTGTGTTACCGTAGAGAAGTGCAGATGTGTGGTGAGTGAAATGTGGACTGTTGTGTGTACGCTTGATGGTTCGTAATGAGTGGTGAAGTGGATAGTAATTGTATGGTGTTATACAGATGTAATGTTATTCTTATAGGTGCCGGGGTCGGGCAGAGAAGCCACCCGCGGTGAGCGGACTTGTGCCGGGATCGGGCCGTGAGGCTACCCGTGGTGGAGAGACTAGCACAGGGGATAGGCCAGCATAAGGAAATGCTTGGGTTGGGCAGAAGGCTACCCACGGGTCTGCCTGAGTGAAGCTGTCGCGCAGGACAGCGGGAGCACATGAGTCGTGGCAGTCTGGCCACAGACAGGGACGTTGTTATTGAAATATTAATGTGCTATTAAGACATCGAGGGGAGATTGAGATACGGAGATTAGGTTGAGCAGGAGCCAATAAGAGAGGCCAGCAAGTAATATATATATGGATGTGAGGCTGAGGCCAGAGCATAGTTAGGAAGTAAGTATCGGGTTGTGGACCCGGAGAAGAATGAATGTTGGGAATACTGACCATTGAATGGCATTTGAATTGAGTTAATGTAATGTATGTAATTGCACAGATATCTTATCTTTATATATAACTAGCTGAGTTGCCCGGTCCTGCCCGGGATAAATCGATTTATTAGTTTCAGTTCTGGGTGATTATTATGGACCTGCTTCATTTTGCCCGTTCCTTTAGCTTTATTTTTATTTTTGTTTGTTTGTTTTTTGATACGTTTTACTGCTCTCCCTTTGCGCGTTGACATCCTGCGCATCCCGTCAGCATCCGTCAAATGGCAATGATTTGCGCACGGGTTAGTTTGTTTGTTAGTGAACACATCGCAGGAAGTGATAACGTCATGTGTAGGCGGAAGTGGGCTATTATTAGAAACATACATCACTATCTTATTGATCGTAAATTTCGGATCAAACGCTCTCGTGAATTTAGTCTTTAATTATAATCGCATTTACCGAGTAACTCAGAAATAACAAACGGTTTTGTTTGTGTATAGCGATACGAACAATGTTCGCTATCCCATGATTCTTTGTGCCAAATTTCAGGTCGGTGCGTTGTGTAGTTTCCGAGTCCATAGGACTATTAGGGGTTTTGTTGTAGCTTTATTATATAGATAAATGTGTGAGTCTGTTTGGTTGTTCTGTTAAGCGTTATACTTGTTCGTTCGTGATTGTTGTCCTGTCATAATTATTAAATCTCCCAGTCTGGGATTTGTGACAGCAGAATCTAGAACGCCTTTACTTTGAGCAGAGAGCAAGATCAGGGATGACGTACCTAAGGTAGCGCAGAATCTAGAACACCTTTACTTTGAGCAGAGAGCAAGATCAGGGATGACGTATCTAAAGTAGCGCAGAATCTAGAACACCTTTACTTTGAGCAGAGAGCAAGATCAGGGATGACGTATCTAAGGTAGCGCAGAATCTAGAACACCTTTAATTTGAGCAGAGAGCAAGATCAGGGATGACGTATCTAAAGTAGCGCAGAATCTAGAACACCTTTACTTTGAGCAGAGAGCAAGATCAGTGATGACGTATCTAAAGTAGCGCAGAATCTAGAACACCTTTACTTTGAGCAGAGAGCAAGATCAGGGATGACGTATCTAAAGTAGCGCAGAATCTAGAACACCTTTACTTTGAGCAGAGAGCAAGATCAGGGATGACGTGTCTAAGGTAGCGCAGAATCTAGAACACCTTTACTTTGAGCAGAGAGCAAGATCAGGGATGACGTATCTAAGGTAGCGCAGAATCTAGAACACCTTTACTTTGAGCAGAGAGCAAGATCAGGGATGACGTATCTAAGGTAGCGCAGAATCTAGAACACCTTTACTTTGAGCAGAGAGCAAGATCAGGGATGACGTATCTAAAGTAGCGCAGAATCTAGAACACCTTTACTTTGAGCAGAGAGCAAGATCAGGGATGACGTATCTAAGGTAGCGCAGAATCTAGAACACCTTTACTTTGAGCAGAGAGCAAGATCAGGGATGACGTATCTAAAGTAGTGGAAAACAACTTTTAACTTAATATTTTGGGAGAGATCCCGTAACTTAACTCCACAGTCCATGAAGATTGTTGTTACCTGTACGTACGTCCCTCAAGTGGTTTGCCCTAGGGGTACGTATTTTAAAGCGTTTTATGACTCCAGAGCTAGAGAGCTCCTTCCGAAATACTCCTTACATTCGGCAGCCTTAATTAATTATTCTTCAGATTTTCTGTTTGTTTTCCTCCTGTTTTTGTTTTTTGTGTGTGTGTGTGGTTGAAAGGCTAAGGGGCAAGGTTAGGGGTTCGATAAGATTTAGGGTTGAGAATAAGGACGGGCTTAGGGATGGGTATTTATGCAAGTACGCTCCCCTAGCGCATAACGCTTGGGGGTACGTACGTACAAATAACAACTGACTTGATTCAATGGGCCTTCAAGTTCGATTGATTTATCTATCAATTATTTCAGATACTTCATAAATTAATGTTCAAAAAGACTACGGCTAGAGAAAATGAGGCAAAGTGAGAGGGAGAGACAAGACTGACAGACAGAATGGCAGAGACAGACAGAGAGAGAGAGAGAGAGAAAGGAAGACAGAGGCAGCAAGTTCCATGTGTGCACATAGCTTTACTGTTGCTACTTCTATATGTCTCCTTGTTCTCTCATTATTTTTTTCTTTCCGTCACTCCTTTTTTCTTTTTAGACGGAGGGAGAGTTGGAAGTCGCTCGTTTTTGTTTGTGTGTGCGTGTATTTATTTCTTCCGTTGAAGGGGGGGGGGGGGTCGGTTGCTATTTCTTTATTTACACCACTCCAATCGTTCAGTGTTCTTCCTGGAGTGAGAGAAGAGCGAGGGGCAGATCTAACCCTTTACAAAATCCTCCATCAGCACTTGAGTGGGCTGTGTGAGTGTGTGTGTGAGTGTGTCAGTGTGTGTGTGTGTGTGCAGAGAGGAGGTTGGGGGCGGGGTGGGGAGTGCTGAGAGTACTTAAACATGAAAGACACAAAGAACGGTGTGTGTGTGGGGGGGGGGGGGGAAGAATAGAATGGAGGGGAGCAGGACAGATGACTCGTACCACAGAGCTCGTTCACACACTGAAACTGAGGCAAGTTGGAGAGATGGGTCGAATACAGTATGGGATTGTACAGTGGATATGGGATAAATACATTTATTATATATACCTGTAATTGTATGAGTTCTGTTTGGTCTCATAGATTTGGACTGGATCGAATAAGTCCTCACAGGGGGTGTCTACTACATGCTTCATTCATTTTTCAGAATTGTGATTGGGACTAATCTATCTATCTATCTATCTATCTATCTATCTATCTATCTATCTATCTATCTATCTATCTATTTATCTAACTGTCTGTCTGTCTGTCTGTCTGTCTATCTATATATCTATCTATCTATCTATCTATCTATCTATCTATCTATCTATCTATCTATCTAACTGTCTGTCTGTCTATCTATCTATCTATCTATCTATCTATCTATCTATCTATCTATCTATCTATTTATCTATCTGTCTATCTAACTGTCTGTCTGTCTGTCTGTCTGTCTATCTATCTATCTATCTATCTATCTATCTAACTGTCTGTCTGTCTGTCTATCTATCTATCTATCTATCTATCTATCTATCTAACTGTCTGTCTGTCTATCTATCTATCTATCTATCTATCTATCTATCTATCTATATATCTATCTATCATTGTTTCTATCTATCTATCTACCCGTCTATCTATCTATCTATCTATCTATCTATCTATCTATCTATCTATCTATCTATCTATCTAACTGTCTGTCTGTCTGTCGTTCTGTCTGTCTATCTATCTATCTATCTATCTATCTATCTATCTATCTATCTATCTATCTATCTATCTATCTATATATCTATCTATCATTGTTTCTATCTATCTATCTACCTATCTATCAATCTATATCTATCTATCTATATAATATATACATATTGCAAGTGTGTTTGTTTGTGTGTCCCGTATCACGGACATTTACTACTCTTCAAGATGCCTCTTGACCGACCCAGGTCTAGGGCTTTTCCTAGTGAAACGAGTGGGCTATATACCTTATGTTATATAATATTACGTACTTCGATTACTTTCAAAAATTACGTTTGGGCAAGAATTTTAGGTTTTGATAGAACACCAACTAATGTATTAACGGGGCACCTTGTACATATTAATGCGCTACGCATTCTTCTCTTGGCGCTGGTCCATTCCTCGGAGTAATTAGAAACAATAATTTGTCAATATACAGATTTTTATTATTATTATTATTGGTAGTAGCACAGTATTATTATTGTTATTATTATTTTCTTCATCATCAAAACATATCGGGATAATTTCTATATATCATTA
>OZ007582.1:2340000-2435000 GCA_963931925.1 Onchidella celtica | reverse complement strand
CACATCGCAGGAAGTGATAACGTCATGTGTAGGCGGAAGTGTGCTATTATTAGAAACATTCATCACTATCTTACTGATCGTAAATTTCGGATCAAACGCTCTCGTGAATTTACTCTTTAATTATAACCGCATTTACCGATTAACTCAGAAATAACAAACGGTTTTGTTTGTGTATAGCGATAGGAACAATGTTCGCTATCCCATAATTCTATGTGCCAAATTTCAGGTCGGTGCGTTGTGTAGTTTCCGAGTCCATAGGACTATTAGGGGTTTTGTTGTAGCTTTATTATATAGATATATTCCACCAGCAATTAGCATATGTAACACTGTGACTAAAGGTAGTGGTCACAAATGTGATTTTGGGCAAAATGTTTCCGACAGTCACTGTGCAAAACCACAGGAAATTAGTGGTTTAAAGTCTGTCTAGAAATTATGACGGGGCGGTAACTCGGTGATACAGGGGCCCAACAGCATTAGGCTGAGACCCCCGAGAAACCAAAGTATCCCATCGGTAACTCGGTGATAGCAGAAAAATCCACTGACTGACTAATGTATGTTTTACACACTGCATGAAAGTATAATAATATGTAAGCACATAAGAGGGAGAGAGAGAGAGAAAGAGAAAAGGAGAGAGAGAGGGAGAGAGAGAGAGAGAGAGAGAAAGAGAGACAGAGAGAGAGATAGAGAGAGACAGACAGGCAGAGAGAGAGAAAGAGAGTGAGAGACAGACACACAGAAACACAAACACACACGTTAAGAGAGACACACACACGCGCACACACAAAAGCGCAGAGAGAGAGACAGACAGAGAGAGAGATACAGATAGAGAGGAGTAGACACATAGTTTGTGACTATATAATGATCCAAGGGTTCGTCGAATACAACATTAATTTTTACACTGTACTTCCAAAAAGTGTGCAAGAGAACAGCCAGGCTTCATGACAAGGGTATGTCGCTGTCCCCATGGTGTGTAAGCAAGTCAGGGGTTGAAATACTTGTTTGGTGTGGGTTCTCGTCCTCTGAAAATCTGTATTTATACACACACACAGAAAATCTGTGGGGTAGCTGAAGGGCTTGGTTAACGACATTTAAAACGATGCCAAAAAATATACTTAGATCTATATGTTTGCAAAGCTACTCGTTAGAAGCAATCGAGAAACGCCCCAGCTAGCATCCTGACGTTAGTCCGACGTAATTTATGTAGGATTCCCGTAAGATTGGTGGGATTATCGTCGGGGCAGGTTTCCTACATCTAACCAACATCGCAATTATGTCATCACTAGTTGTGCATAAAAAGTGAAATAATGCTACATGCCATTGGTGTTGTTGTTTGAACTTTAAGTATTAATGTTAAAAGTAGTATTTTGAAATTTCACCTTCGTCACTTGATTTATTATAGTGGAAGTGTTAACTCTGATTACTGAACTTCTTCTTCTTCTTCTTCTGCGTTCCCCATCATGGCGGACATCAAATCTTTACTCCAATCCTCTGCAAGAAAGCAGCTGTTCTCTTCAATTGTTCCAAGCTGCCATACAGCTTCTCCCTGACAGGCGTGGCCTCAGGCCAATGGGCTTCCCTTTGCATGTTATATTTTGGACAAGTCTGCAGGATGTGTTCTGCATTTTCTGCTTCTAAGCCGCATTCGCATACACTGCTGTTGCCAATTCTAAAGATGCGATGCATGTGATCCTTTAGCAGATTGTGTCCTGTGCGAAGCCTGAATATCATAACCTGTTCTGCTCTGTTCAGTTGTCTTATTGAGTCTTCACCCTGGAATTTTGGATGGTTATTTTTCCATTGCTTTTGGTATGTGGCTTTTATGATGGTCTTTACTTCTTCGTGGGAGACACTTCCATCTGGTTGTTGCTGCTTAGCTCCCTCCTTGGCCAGATTATCTGCAGCTTCATTGCCATATATACTGCAGTGTCCAGGAATCCATTGCAGGTAAACTTCTCTGGCTGAGTTTTTCAGTTGCATTAGCTCTGTAATAAGTTCATTGTGTATCATGCAATCTGGATTTTGGAGAGATTCGAGCACAGACCGTGCATCTGACAGGAATACAACTTTGGAGTCATATGTGCCTTCTTCCTTGTAGATGGCCTTTGATCCCTCTAGCAATGCCAGTGCCTCCGCTTTGTAATTGCTGCATCTCTTCCCTCCAGGCATTCTGATTTTCTTATTAGTTCCATTTGGCCATTCAATGAATATGCCAGCTCCTCCGTCGGTGACAGCTTCAGTAGCCGATCCATCTGTATATATTCTGACCCATTCATCTCTTGGGTATTTCTGGTCAAGGTACTGCAGTGTCACTCTTTTCAGTGCCTCCTGGTTTAGGTCTTGTTTGGAGGAAATGCCCTTCACACTGGTTATAATAGGTGGCAGCTTTGTTCTTGCCCATGGTGGACATCTGTTTGTTACTTCTCTTACTTCCTCCACCGATAGTTTTGTTAGGTTGTGATTTTTTTCTAGTCTTTGTGCATTTTCCACAAAGTTTGTTCTCTTCAGCCTGTCAGTGCCTTTCTCTTTGGATCTCGGGTGGAGTGGTTGATGGATCTGTGACTTTATTTTAGAGTACTGGTTTAGTATCTTCTTGTCTCTTCTTTCAGGTAGAGATTCCAGTGTAGTAACTGTTTCCATTTCTGTGATGGGTGTTGATTTTATGCCTCCCGTAATGATTCTCAGGCTTTGGTTTTGTACTTTGTCAAGTTTTCCCATTTGGCTTTTGGCACATGTACCCCAAGCAGCCATTCCATATTCTAGTGCTGGTCTGACATATCCCTGGTAAGTATGCTTTAGGATTGTCATACTTGCTCCCCATTTTGTTCCTGCTAATTTTTTCATTAATCTGGTTCTTTGATATCCTTTTCTTTGGCATTCTGCTATCTGGTTTTTCCATGTTAATCTGGTATCAAAGTGCACACCAAGGTATTTGGGTGATTCATTTTTCTTAAGAGTGTGTTGGCCTACATTTAGCGTGATGTTGTCCAGCTTTGGAGAAAGGCTGAATACAGTGTAGTTTGTCTTGTGAGCATTTAGTTTCATACACCATGTTTCTGTCCAGTCTTGTAGGTGGTCCAGGGTGATCTGTAATCTCTGTCTGGCCGCTCCCGCATTACTATCGGAGGAGAGCAGAGCAAGGTCATCTGCGTACATCAGTGCTTTTACTTCTCTGCATAGTGTTCCTTTCAGGTCGTTGACATATAATAGGAACAATGTTGGAGATAAAACCCCTCCCTGTGGCACTCCATGCCTCAATTTGGCTTCTCTGCTTAGGGTTCCTTGAGATGACACTCTAGCTTTTCTTCCATACAGGTAGCTGCAGATCCATTTTAGCATATTGTGCGTCACTTTAGCCTGCAACAGTTTCAGTATCGTTCCATCCCTCCATACTCTGTCGAAGGCTTTCTCCATATCGACCCATACGGCTACCGTCTTCTTTCCTTCTTGGAAGAGGTCTTCTATGACCTGTGTGATATAGGTGATCTGGTCTTCTGTACATCGACTTCGTCTGAACCCGGCTTGTTCATTCACAAGGATGTGATTGCTTTCCAGATACCACATGAGTCTTGCATTAACAATCCTTTCTTGTAGTTTGCACAGACAGCTGGTTAGACTGATGGGTCGGTAGTTTTCTGGTTTATTACCTGGTTTACCTTCTTTTTTGATGGGGATAACGGTTGCTTTTTTCCAAGTGGCAGGTATTTCTCCAGTCTTCCATGAAGCATTAAAAAGTTGGAGTAGTTTTCTTTTGGCTGTCTCTCCCAAATGAATAAGCATCTCATTTGTTATTCCATCAGGTCCTGGAGACTTTTCTGTGGTTAGGGCTTTTAGCGCTTGCTCTAGCTCTTCTTTCTTCAGTGGATCCGTCATGATTTTATCCTCTGGTTCCTTGTGCTTGTTCTTTAGGGTTCTATTATTTTCCTTCACCTCCTTGTCAGAATGTTTTTCCACTGATATGTTGCCAGTCTCCTGAAATTGTTTCATGAATGAGTTGGCTGCCTGTTGTGCGGTTTGCAGGTTACCATTTTCTGTTTCAAGGGCTGGGGGTGCAAAATAGTTTGGTTCTCTATTAAGTGCTCTTGTCAGTTTCCACAGTTTTGTCCCGTTCTTGTCCAGGTCCAACCTCTGTGTTTTCTCTTGCCATGCAGTCCGAGAAGTATGTATTGTTTCTCTTTTCAGTCTGGCCTCTGCTGCTTTGAAGGCGATCATGTTTTCATCCGTTGGTTCTTCTTCTGCTGTCTCTCTTGCCTGTGTTGCTGCATTAGTGAGATTCTCAAGCCCATCAGACCATAGGGGGATGTAGTTTTTTCTTGCTCCTCTTGGTATACTTTCCCTTGCGGCTTTCAGTATTGCTTCTGTGAGTTCCCTTGCAGATTTATTAACATTCTTGGACTTGCAATTTGTTTTGGTGGAATAAAGGTTGGTGCTCCTTTGGAATTTTTCCCAGTTTGCTCTTTTGTAGTTCCATCTGGGGACAGTTGGTGCTTGGTTGCAAGATTTATTTGAGTCTATTTCAGTGAGTATGGGTCTATGGTCGCTACCTGCAAGTTGGGGAAGCACTGCTCTTCGTATTTTCCCAGTCAGGTCTTCTGACGCAAAGGTGAGATCTGGGTTTGTGGTAGTTCTCCATGTGCGTGAGAAGAATGTGTCTGGGTCCTCTTCATCGTAGAGTAGTTGTAATTTAGTTTCCACTTGCCAGTTTTCCATTTCCTCTCCTCTCTTATTCAGATCATCGTATCCCCAGCTTGGGGAGTGGCTGTTAAAATCACCCAGTACTAAGCATGTCTCCTCTCCTATATCTAGTTTCTCAAGTGATAGTTTCTTGTTGGGTGGGCAATAGCAGTTGTAAATACTGATTTCAGAGTTGTCTTTGTATAACTTGATACCCTGTAGTTCTGACTGGTTGTCCGTGTCAATCACTATATCTTTTATGGTGTAGTCATTTTTAACTAGTATGATGATTCCACCCTTGTGTCCCGTTATCCTATCTTGCCTCAAGCACTGGTATCCTCTTATTGAGAAGCGTATGTTGTCCGTGAGATGGGTTTCCTGTATGCAGGCGACATCCACTTTTTCTTGATACAGCTTTCGCATTAATGGCAGCTTTTTCTTGGCTACTCCTTCTGCGTTCCACTGTAGCACTTTAAGATTGGTTCCAGTCGTCCGTAACCTCACACCTCTTCCCCTGGTTCCACAAGAAGAGGGTAAGGCACCACCAGATCGCTTGGGTGGGCCCTTTGGGCCCGGCGCTACACCTGTCCGGCGGGAGTCCACAGGCTTCACACCATAACTTTTAGTAAATTTTTGGTGTCCGTCCATGATTTTTAGGGAGTTGGTGCGTGTCACTGCAGTTTTCAGGCAAGGTTGTTACACCAGTCTGGTCTATCTGCACCTTTCGGTCCAGTGACTCCGGCTTTGGCCTGCTTTTCTGTCAGGATGTGCTTCCTTAGCCTTTGATCTGTCAGGATCTTCTGCAAGGCAGCAGAGGTTTAAGTTCGGAGTTTTCCATCTCCTATTTAGACTGCCTTTCGGTGCTTACGGTCTCTATCTAGCCGGGTTTGGAGTCAGAGTTTTCCTTCTCTTAGATAGGTTGCTTGACATTGCTCACGAGCCCCATCTGCCCGGGCCATGTTGGCCCACGGCACCTTCTAGGTGCAACCCCTTTTTTTTCGGGGCTCCTCTATCCGCCACCCAGGGGACGCGCCCCTGTGCTGTATGGCCCCAGCACGGGGATTACTGAACAAAACTGGGTGGAGAGAGAGAGAAAAAGAGAGAGAGACAGTGGGAGAGAGTGAGAGAGAGAAAGAAAGAGATAGAGAAAGAGAAATAAAGAGAGCAAGAAGGACAGAAAGAAAGAAAGAGAGAGAGAGTGAAAGAGAGAGAAAGAGAAAGAAGAGAGTGAGTGAGTGAGAACGAGAGAGTGAGCGTGAGAGAGAAAAAAAGACAGAGAGAGAAATGGGAGAAAAAGAAAGAGACAGAGTGAGAGAAAGAAAGAGAGAGAGAGAGAGAAAGGGAGAAAGAGAGAATGAGAGAGAAATAGAAAATGAAAGAGAGAGAGAGAGAGAGAGAGAGAGAGGGGGGGAGAGAATGAATTGTCTTTCAAAAATTTGCCAGTGATGGGAATGCCCGCCCCTAGACCAAGTCAAATTTGGGGTAGACAATCTGCAGTATTTCTTTATCTACTGAGCTGAATGTGCCGGTCAGCCCTTACCTGGCCACATACCCCTAAACTACAAATTTGATTCACACACCCTTCCCCTCCCCCACCCCAGACACACACTTGGGCCACCTGCTCATATATTGGATCCCCACGCACCACCCTTTAGCAAAGTATCCCCCACCCTCATCAAATCGCTAGTAGATTTCTAGTCTCTCTGTACCCAACTCCGCCCCTCAATGTTGACACCAAACAGTCGGGCCCACTCCCCGGACTCGTTTGTTGACATAATTATCTCGAGCGCTCTCTCTTTCTCTCTCTCTCTCTCTCTCTGTATCTGTCTTTCTTTCTCTCTCTCTCTCTCTCTCTCTCTCTCTCTCTCTCTCTTTCTCGCTCTCTCTTTCTCTCTCTTTCTCTATCTCTCTCTATCTGTCTTTCTCTCTCTCTCTCTCTCTTTCTCTATCTCTCTCTCTCTCTCTCTTTCTCTCTCTCTCTCTCTTTCTCTCCCTTTGTCTCTCTTTCTCTGTCTCTCACTCACTCTCTTTCTCTCTCTCCCTGTTTTTGTGTTCGTGTGCGTCTGTCTGCCTGTCTCTCTCTCTCTATTTTTCTCTCTCTGTCTCTCTCTCGCGCGCTCCCTCCCCGTCTGTCTCTCTGTCTTTCTATCTGTCTGTCTGTCTGTCTGTATATTCTCTACCTAGTCTCGCTACTCACTTCTTGTGTTCTAGTGACGTGCTCTATCTCTCTCTCTCTCTCTTACTTGGACATGTGTTCCTATCTGCCTCTCTTTCTCTGGCACTCTTTCTTCCCCCTCCCCCCCCCCACCTCTCTCTCTCTCTCTCTCTCTCTCTCTGTGTGTCTCATGATCACTACGCTAATGACACTGGCAAACTAACACCACTACTACCCCCCACCACCTTCGAAAAAAACGACAACAGCACATTAATCACAATAAAACCGGCTTGTATTACGGTACCCCCTCCTGTATTACCCCCTCCCCCCACCTTTTCCGCGCACCCACACAGTCCCACACACACACACACATACACCTACACGCATCCACACATACCCACACACACACACGCACACACATACACCTGCACGCATCCACACACACCCACGCGCACACACACACACACACACCTACACGCATCCACACACACACGCACACGCACACCCACACATACACTCACACACACACACTCTCATACACCTGCACGCATCCACACACACCCACAAGCACACACCACCCACACACACACCCCACTCACACACACATACACCTACACAGATCCACACTCACACACGCACACACACACACCACACTCCCGAGGTTACGCTTGAGATAATTTCCAAAGCTGTAATACTAGATGACCTATGTGACATTCATTAGAACTGCAATGCGATCTGCCCATTCCTTTCCTTAATTCTTATTCTCTCTCCCTCTCTCTCTCCTTTTCTCCCTGTTTCTCCTTCTCTCACTCTATCCTCTCCTCTTCCCGACCTTCTCTCTCTCTGTCTCCCCCCTCCCCTTTCTCCCTTTATCTCTCTATCTCCCCCTCCTTCTCCCTCTCTGTCTTCCTCTCCCCCTCCTTCTTTCTCTCCCTCCCTCTCCCCGTCTCTCTCCTTCTCGCCCCCCCCCCCCATCTTCCCCTCTCCTTTTCATGTTCCTCTTCTCCTATCTCTCTCTCCTCTTCTCTCTGCCATTCCTTTCCCATCCTTTTCCCTATAATTATCTCCCTCTCCCCTCTCTCCCTTCTCCGACTGCCTCTCTCTCTGCCTCTAACTCCCACTGCCCCTCTCCGTCTCTCTCCCTCCTTTTCTCTCTGCCATCCCCTCTCCTTTCCATCTTCCTCACCCTCTTTTCTTCTCTCTGTCGCCCCCTCTTCCCTCTCTCTCTCTCTTCCTCGGCCACTCTCTGTGCAGCAACTGATAACACAACCCCCCCCCCCCCCAATCTCCCTAGTACAAGAAAGGCCCTGTCCTCTCATATTAAATAATAAGACTCCTTGTATGCTATGCGGGACACGCCTTCAATAAATCTAGAAGGTTCCCACACCGCCCCACGCCTGCTCTGACACAGCACAGACCATGCCCCACCCACGGAATTCCATCTTATCTTGAAACACCCTCCCCACCCCACCCCCTCTCCCCGTCACCCCTGCCTCCTTCCTCACCCGTTCCCTGGCCAAACATTTCCTTACCTCTCAGTCATCTGGATCCTTTGGGCAGAATGATAATCTATCCGTTAGGCATACCAGCCGAGTTCAAATCGGCCGTCTAGTTGGCTGGTGACGTCACGACATGAAGCTTAAATGAGATCCAACAGAGAGTATGTCTATGTATAAAAAGGTTTCATAAAAGGTATAATGCGCATATCCGCCATCTTGTCTGTCCGGAGCCAGGCTTCACCATGGCGATGGTGGCACTGATTTTGATTCGTTAGCTGATTTGCACTTAAGGCGCCGCGAACCAATCGGCGGCGAGTTTTAAAAGAGTTCACTACAGTAAACAATGACACGTTTGTATACGCACATGGGAAACGTTCGGTCAATTCTTTCACTTCCTTTCCCTTGTTTACACGGATGGTAGGGAATCTGACCAGCTTGGATACATCCTTTCCACCCCTAACATAACAGTCAACTGCAATGCAACCAGCAGGCATTTTAACCGCTTAGTATAATGACATATCTCGAAGTTACACTCGTCAGCTGATCCACCCGCCATTTTAGGTGTCGGAAGTACAAAACAAAATCATTCTGTGATGTCATTCGCAATGGGCCTACAGAGAGTATGTATTTATGGAGAGGGTTCACTATTGGTCGATTTACACTGCGAGACGCGGGAGGCTCCGAGAAACCACTGTTAGTATGGAGCGGAAAGTAGGTCACTGCGGTAAACAATACCCGTTTGCGCATTTCCACGGGGCGTAAGAACTTACAAACGGCTCTAAATAGTTTCAATCAGCCCAAAAAATATGAATAAACCACATTAAACAGACAGACACACACATTATCTTTGGGGAAGGCGGTCTCTTTCAATTTTTGTTTACCGCAGCGACCTAGTTTCGCGATTTGGCGGGAGCGAGACCTCTCTAAATACCTACTCTCTGGATCTAACTAATTGGCTGGTGCGCAGGATCGCATTGAATCTCAGAGGCGTGACGTCATCATCCAAGTATTCGGGCAATAAAAATCTACTAGTGAACACCTGCCCACGGAGCAGCCATGCGGAAATCCGATTCGTAGGACTGATGTCAAATCTGCACACAGGAATGACATTGTTCCCACGTAGATCCACTGGTTACTACATCGCGTCGACGTCGGTTTGACATAGGGAATCTGCCCTTACAGTAATCCTACCAACACTTCAAAAATCCCATACAAATTTAACATTGGACTGACGTAGGGATGATGGCTGGGTGGCCTAGACTTTACACCCAGCCATCCCCCACCCGCCTAACTCACACCGCACCAACCCCCCGTCGGCACTGGTCAAAAACTGTTTCCTATCTCCTATCTTATCTCCAGTGGAATCATCGTTTTGTTTCAGAGACTCTATCCCGCTAGATCTACCCTTTACCCTCACCGCCTGGCCCCCTTCCCAACCAACACAGACAGACAATACCATAATTAAGTTCCGTTCGGTTAGCCAATAATGTAGATAGAAATATGTAATATAATATTGCTGACATAATTAATTATATCTCTAGCGTCAAAACACAGCCTGAGTAAACATCAGGGGTTCTCTAACTTTTGTAGGCAATCGACCCTTTAGGCTCCACATTTTCTTTCATCGTCTCTTTGTCTCTCCCACTCCTTCTCTCTCTCTCTCTCTCTCTCTCTCTCTCCCCCCTCCTCCTCCCCTATCCCTGTCTTTCTTTTTCCCTTTCTCTGTCTTCCCTCTCCCCTCTCTCTCCTCCCTCCATTCCTCTTTCCCTCTCTCCTTCTCTCTCTGTGTTCCCCTCTTTCCTCTTTTTCCCCTATCCCCGATCTCCTCTTCACCCTCTCTTTCTCCTCCTCTCCCCTCACCCCCCCCCCCAAATCACCCCCCAAAAATCCCTACCCAACATTTACATTTCACAAGAAGACAGGGCAGCTACACACGAACTACGATGTTAACTTCTCCAACGCTTCACTAATGACAATAAGCATACTGATGGTTCATTATAAACTATAAAGCAATCTTTATCAATGAATGCACTCAAAGAAATGGACCTTTTCAATTCCTAAAACCCATTTATGCATGATTTTCAACATGTCGATTTGCCCCCAAATCCTCCTGAATTCATTTTTTCACCCCCCCCCCCCCACCACCCCACCCCCCCGTCGCCCTCTGCGTGATTATCAAAATGCCCCCCTCCCCCCCCCAAAAAAAAAATCATTGAGAACCACCAGTAGATATCCACTCCCCCACCCCCATTTTCCAGTGTACCCTGCCAGCAGTGCCCCTCTGCCACACATCCCCCCCTCCCCCCCCCCCCCCCGATCTGTTTTGAACTGTAGACCCTACGGATATCATGTAAATATAGATAAAATGTTCATCACGGGTCTCCGGCAAGAACTTGCTATGAGCTATGTCGCCCTGGTCTATCCCCCCCCCCCCCACCCGGTAGCTTTTTCGTTCCCGCATGTTCATCACTTCATCGCACATTCCTGTCCCCCCCCCTCCCCCAGCTCCCCCACCCCCCTCTGCCGTTTATTCTTTCCTGCTCTCCCCGCGTCTCTACGACTCCACGACCACTGTTTCCCCCAAAAGTAACCTTTGCCCTCCACCCTCACCCTCACCCTCACCCGACCTGCTCTACCCCCACCCCCTTATCGTTAGTTCTTGCCGTCTATTTCAGAAACAACCACAATATCTATAAAGTACCCCCCCCCCACTAGTTACTATCAGCCCCCCCCCACCCCAACCCTCCCTCCCTCCCTCCCCCCCCCCCCAATCTATCTTTCCCTTCCAACGTCCTTTCTGTACGACCTGCTCTACCCCCAGCCCCTTATCGTTAGTTCTTGCCGTCTATTTCAGACACCACCACAATATCTATAAAGTACCCCCCCCCCACTAGTTACTATCAGCCCCCCCCCACCCCAACCCTCCCTCCCTCCCCCCCCCCCCAATCTATCTTTCCCTTCCAACGTCCTTTCTGTACGACCTGCTCTACCCCCACCCCTTATCGTTAGTTCTTGCCGTCTATTTCAGTGACTACCACACTTTCTATAAAGTACCTCCCCCTTTCCTCACAAACTCCTTGCACCCCCACCCCCCCCCCCACTAGTTACTATCTCTAAAGCACCGCCACCCCTTACCCCTCACCCTCCCCCACCCCCAATCTGTGTTTCCCTCCCAACGTCCTTTCTGTACGACCTAGCTACCCACCCCCGCTTTCCTCTGCAGTCGATAACTTTGGCTGAATCCAAGAGCCCAGGCTATTTCTCCTTACCCCCCCCCCCGGTCCTCCAACCGTCCCCTTCTCTCCTCCACCACCCCAATTCCTCAGGCGCCACCCCATAACACGAACCCCCCCCTCCCCTCTTCCCTGCCCCCCAAAGCAGTTTCGTGGTGAAGCGACCGACTTTAGCTAGAGAGAGAGAGAGAGAGAGAGAGATTGAAGCCCCGAGAACTCGCCAACCCTGAAGTGAACGAAAAACAACAACAAAAAAATCCCTGGTGTCAAGATGACCTTCTGGTCCTGTCTGCCTGGCTTGGCCTGGGTCGTAGGCGTAGCGAAATGTTTGAGCCAGGAGAGGGGGGAGGGGGGGAGGCAGGGCTAGAGAGAGAGGGGGAGGGAAGGAAAGAAAGTCGGTAGAAGGTGGAGGGGTGCAGTGAATAATACAGCATTACCCAGGCCTGCACTTCAGACCCCTCTCTCTCTTTCCTGGTGTATGTACATGAAGATGAGGGTAAACTTTTGATGGGTACCGGGAGGTGGGGGAGGAGGAGGCGGCAGAAGGAGGTGAAGAGGCCGGGGAGGTGGCTGTGAAGGAAGGAAACCAGGCCCTAAAATTAAAGGTGAGTCAAAATGTATGACGAAAGAGATCGTTCGATGTGAGCCAAGTGGGAGCTGGTGGGTGCCTCTACTTGGGTCCTAGCGTTGTTATAATAATAATAGTTCGTCCATCAGGTATGATGATGACCTTAACAACACCAGAGGAATAAAGAACAGAAATTGTTGAGAATTTCAACACATGGACAATAAAGAGAACTAAAGGACACAGAGGACAGAATGGAAAGACTGTTCTTTCATGACTTATGGCTTCTCATGTGACTGATAAGTCCTATTTTTGCCCTGCAGACCCTTCCGCATAAATGACAAGAGTGCTCCGTTGGTTCAGTACCACTGGGCCTTTTCTTGCGCCGTTCTCTTTTTTTGATAGCCTGCTGGACTCTGTCAGCTTCCCATGCTTTGCTGCCTCTGGTAAGGGCCGCCCTCCAATTTGCACGATCAAGCGAGAGCTTTTCCCACTCACTCACATCAATGGCAAAGGCCTTCAGTGATTGCTTGAGAGTGTCTTTGTAACGTCTCTTTGGGGCCCCAACATTCCTCGTTCCATTGGAGAGCTCAGAGAAGAGGATTTGCTTAGGGAGTCTGGAGTCGGGCATTCTGACAACATGTCCTGCCCAACGTAGCTGAATTTTTTTCAGGTGGCAGAAGATGCTCAATTCCTTGGCACGATTGAGGACCTCAGTGTCTGGAATTTTATCCTGCCATTTGATCCTTAGGATCTTTCTAAGGCAGGCCAGATGAAAGTGATTTAGCTTTCTGGCATGCGATTGGTACACTGTCCAGGTTTCAGCCCCATAGAGTAGGGTGGGAAGGACCACAGCATTGTACACCTTCAGCTTAGTGTCTGTGCGAATGATGGCAACATCCCATACTCTCTTTCGAAGCCTGCCAAATGCAGAGCTGGCTTTGCTGATTCTTGAGAGAATTTCAGTATCAACACGAGCCGCGGAAGACAGTGTACTACCAAGATAGGTGAAGTTCTCCGACACCTTCAGAAGACTGTCATGGACTTTGATATTTGGGGTCACAGGATACTTGCCGTCTGGAGTAGGCTGATGGAGCACTTCCGTCTTCTTTGTGCTTATTGTGAGGCCAAAGTTGTCACAGGCACTAGAGAACTTATCAACACAGTTTTGCATGCTATCCTCATCGTGTGCCAGAAGTGCACAGTCATCAGCAAATAGTAGGTCACAGACTTGACTACTTTTGGTTTTGGTTTTTGCCTGAAGTCTCCTGAGGTTGAATAGACTGCCATCAGTTCGGTACTTGATGCTTACCCCTTGAGGAGGAGAGCTAAAGGCTTCTTGTAGCATTGCAGAGAACATGATGCTGAACAGAGTTGGGGCTAAGACACAACCCTGTTTTACCCCATTTGTGACAGCAAAGGGCTCTGAAACACTGCCGTTGCTTTTGACTGCAGCTTGCATGCCATCATGAAACTGGCGCACTATTGTGATGAATTCGGGTGGACACCCAAACTTCGCCAAGATTTTCCAGAGGCCTTCACGACACACTGTGTCAAATGCTTTTGTGAGGTCAACAAATGTGATATACAGCGCTTTATTTTGTTCCATGCATTTTTCCTGAATCTGTCTGGCAGCAAAAATCATATCCGCCGTTCCCCTCTCTTTACGAAAGCCACATTGGCTCTCGGGAAGCAAGTCATTTGACGAGAGGTGATCAAGAAGGCGATTCAGAAGCGTTCTTGCCAATATTTTGCCAGCAATTGAAAGTATAGAGATTCCCCGATGGTTGTCACAGACTTGGCTGTCCCCTTTGTTTTTGTACAGATGGATGATTGAAGCATCTTTGAAGTCCTGTGGCAGCTTCCCTGCTTTCAACATATGATTGAACAACTCGGTCAACCTTTCAATAAGCTTTTCTCCACCGAAGGCATACACCTCAGCAGGAATTGAATCCACGCCTGGTGATTTGTTAAAGGACATCTGATTTGTGGCAGTTCGGGTCTCATTTGCTGTGAATGGCTTGGCAAGAGCTGCATTAATAGGAGTCTGAGGGAGGCGGTCAATAGACTCAGTATTTATATTTGATGGCCGATTTAGCACACCTCCGAAATGTTCTGCCCAACGCTGAATTATGGCATTCAATTCAACAATGCGTGTTGAACCATCTGACGCAAGAAGTGGCGTAGTGCCAGAGCGGGATGGTCCAAACACAGCTCGGAGGCTCTCAAAGAACTTTCTAGTGTTGTTTGTGTCGGCATATTTCTGAGTTTCTCTTACTCGCTCTTCAAGCCAGTCATTTTTCATTTTCCTCAGCTTCTTCTGGAGTACACCCTTACATGCACGCAGTGCATCAGCTTTTGCTGTGGAAGAGGGGTCACTGCAGTGAGCTTGGATGAGACTATTTTTTTCTTTGATGAGCACTTTGATTTCATTATCATTATCATTGAACCAGTCCTGGTGCTTGCGGACAGGAAAACCAACTGTGCTGCTGGCGCAAGAGTGTACAGTCGTATTTAGGTCAGTCCAGCTCTGTTCAATGTTCTCAGGGTCAAAAGTCACGCAATCCAATTTTGAGGAGAGTTATGATGAGAGCTCGCTCTGTTTCTCAGCTGAGCAGAGTTTTGAAACATTTAGGCGTTTAGGTGGCGCTTTCCCTTGAGGGCGTCTATTGCGCCTCAATGTTAGTCTGAGCTTGCAAACAATGAGTCTGTGGTCAGTTCCACACTCGGCACCACACATCGCCTTTGTTACAAGGACATCCTTTCTGTCAGTCTTCCTCACAATGACATAGTCTATGAGATGCCAATGCTTTGAGCGGGGATGCATCCATGACGTTCTGTTTCTCACGGGGAGACTAAAATTTGTGTTGGTAATGAACAGGCCAAATTCAGCGCACAAAGTAAGTAAGCGCAACCCATTGTTATTGCATGAACCAACTCCATGAGGGCCCAAAACATTTGGCCACGCTGAGATTTCGGAGCCAACCCTAGCATTGAAGTCCCCCAAGAGAATCAGCTTATCAGCTGCCGGGACAGAGCATATGACAGATTCTAGATCAGAATAGAACTTGTCTTTGGCTTCATCTGGGTTTGTCATGGTGGGCGCATATGCGCTAATGAGGGTGGCTGACTGGCTTTTCCCAACTGGGATCCTGAGTGTCATTAGTTGTTATATTCTGTCTATAATCGTCTTACTTTTTCCCTAGCCCAATATAAGCGATATGTCTTTAGGTCTTTAGATTAGAAGAAGGTTCGCTGCTATTTACACTTCACTTTTCTTATTGTTATATTCGCTTGTTGTGGTAGGCCTTCGCTTTTTAGAATTTTATCCGGGCAGCGGCCTGTTCGGCCTGCAATTTTCGATTTCCAATTGCCAAGGTATCTTTGCAACGTGCACACGGACCCTCTGAATTTTTCTTCCTTATCCGAGAAGACTAGGTGCTCGATCCTACCTACCATAGGATCAGGGACAGGAAAATATGAGAAAAATCCCCCAAATGCCAGCACTTTGCCTCTAGACCACGGTGTCCCCCATAATATGACCGTTGTCGCCTCGACGTGGTTTCCCCACACTCTAACCTTAGGGTAGCCACACAAAGTAGGGTAGCCACACAAAGTAGGGTAGCCACACAAAGGCCACCGAATTCTGCCACCGAGCCACTAGGCGCTTTAGGTAAGAAGAATTGCACTATATAATTTCAACAACTGCACATAGAGCCCACCTAGATTCGGTCCGTTTATACAGAGCAATTCTTCTCACCTAAAGCGTCTAGTGGCTCGGTGGCAGAATTCGGTGGCCTTTGTGTGGCTACCCTTAGACTCACTGTGAGTGTAAGCAAGCGGGTGTTGGTGGGCGCTTCTCGTCGACTCTCCTGCTGCCCTAGCGTTCTGTTACATTCTGTCTATCGTCTTGTTTTTTTTTGCTAACACAATGTGACCGGTTGTCGTGTGGACGTCCTTTCTCCAAACGCAAACTCACTGTGACTGTGAGCAAAAGAAGACGTAGTAAAGTTGTTTTAGGCTAAGATAATGCAGAGAATTGATCAGCCCCCCCCCCTCGAAAAATAAACATTCAATCCCAAGAAAATAGCACCAAGAGGTTTTCTTAGTCAGAAATCCTACGGAAATCCGACGTCTAAGATTGAGGTCGTTAGCTCATTGAAATGACATCGTTCCTACGTAGGTCCGCTGATTACGACATCGTCCCACCCTCTGTTTGATGTAGGGAACTCTCCCCTTTGGCGAGCCTATCAATCCTACGGTAATCATATCTACATCGGATTAGCGTAGGAATGCTGGCTGGGTTCCTTACCCCAAGTCTACGCACGCACGCGCGCGCACATACACGCACACACACACACGGGCGACTTGCTGTGTTTTGGGTCTTTATGTTAGGCATTTACACCTCATCTTGTTTGTTTTTATTTTTTTTGTTAATGTTTTTGTGGTAGTTTTTTATTTTGTTGTTGTTGTTTAATTTCATTTTGCCCGGGCAGCGGCCTTGAATGATCGGCCTGCTCTTCGCGATTTCCAATTGCCAAAGTATCTTTAACGTGTGTAACGTATGCACGGGCCGCCCAAGATTTTCGTCCTTATCCGAGAAGACCAGGTGCTCGATCCTACCTAGCATAGGATCAGCATCTGGAAATTTCCCCCTAACTTCCAGCATGCCCGCACCGATCGGGAATAGAACACAGTACCTTCGGCATGAGAGGCTAGCACCTTGCTTCTACACCAACGTTTCCCCGGCTTGAATCGCTGTGTTGCAGCCGTGCCTTCCGTGTTCCCGTTGACTCTGCCATGAGCTTATGTCTCTCATAATGTATGTACACATGTCATCTTCGCTCATTCACCGACATTTGAAACAAAACAAAACAAAGCAAAAAATGCGACCGACCGGCTGAGACAGGACAGCAACGCCGTCGAGGTAAAGACACACGTGTGTGCCTAGGCTGAATTGTTTAGTCTGGAGCACGAAGACCCCCCCCCCTTCCCCCCTCACCCCTCCCCTCTCCAACGCCCCCCCCCCCACCCCCTCCCCCACTACCCAAAATCCCCCTCTGGCTCGTCTCAGAGCGTGGACGCAATCTCTTCCCCACCATCCCCCCCCCCCAATTCAATATGATGATAACTCATAAAGCTGAATTTCCATGTGTACGGAAACGGAAGCCGCCACGGAACCTCCAACGGAACCGGCAAAAACCCTTCAAGTTGCGAAACAGAAACGATACGTCCATGCATATGGGAAGGCCGTTTCCGTACTCATGAAAACTCTCTTTCTATTTACTAGTTCATGGATTTTTGACGTTTCTCTTTCGGTACACGTGAAAACACGGCTTTACAGTACCAGCCCGTATGGACACCCTGTCTTCCTCCAACCTCACCCTAGCTCTACCCCGACCATAATAGTAATACAGTATTAGTATGGCTGTCTTCCTGACCACTAACAGAGTTAAGTCTTCAGAGCTTGGACACCGTCTATTTCCTACTTCCCCCCTTCCACCCTCATCCGCCCTGCCTTGATCACAACAGTACCACTGACTACTTTTGTCTTCGTATTAGAATTCAGATTAAGATGGCCGGTGTTAGGGGACCGTAGTGTTTGACGTAGTCGTAAAGCTATAGAACAACAGTGAACAAACAACCCAGTCGTTTCTCTCGTCGGCTTTGGAATTAGACTATCTCAGAAACGTCTGGACTCTGACCTGGTCTCCTGTACCCGAAGCCTTGGCTGGGCTCACATAGAATTAGCCGACAAATTGGATGATGACGTCACAACATTCTGTTCCAATGAATTCTCACGCACCAGCCAACTAGTTCGATTGCACTGAAACTCAGCATAAAAGACGACATTACTACCCAAACTCGTCCACCTATCAAAGTCGACTCGAGGGTGTCGAGACTTGGGCTCCATTGAACCATGCAAAACGGGTGTTACAGTGACATGAAAACATTTGCTGTTTGCAAAACCCTAGGGGCGTGAAGTCATGAGTTCAACAAGGCAAAACGACCTCATAAAAATCTTTAAAAAAAAAAAAAACAAGACAAAAATTTCTTGTGCCCCTTTCACACGCCGTAAATGTAACGGTTTCACGTATGCATATCCGTGTTCCATGTCGCTAAATGCAGACAGCTGTACAGTAGCCTATACACGGGTTACCAACCTGCACTGGGGGCAAAAATGTCGTGCCCTTAGAATGACACGGTTCTATCTCCATTTTTTTGGCTGAACTGAGTTACACACTACTTCTAAAGGCCTGCTCCAATGTGTGTCAAAGTATCAAGCAGACTCTGGACGTAATTTGCAAGTATTACTAAAAAAAAAAAAAACGAAAAAAACAAACTCGTCTCTCTAAAAGTTATGAGCATAATGAAACTTCAGTCATCAATTTCTCAAAAGTTGAAAGAAGGGAGTTACAACTTTTGCCATCGTACGGAGACGATGTGGCAAATTATGGTCTTCCCGTTTCCTTTGCATTGTATTGTATCGCTTCTGTAGTATTTCTTACGCGCGTTTCTATGCTATTTCCTACGTGAGTTTTTGCTACATTCAACTTTTTCTTTGACCATAATTATTTGTCTTGGCTTCAGGCCTTGCTGCGGACCCCGGAGATTTTCTGTGGATTTTTATAATAATTATCTCGTAAACCTGCCGTTAATTCGCTGATTCTGGACACATGTTGTTGTTTTTACAAATTATAATATTATGTATGTAAAAAATAAAATCTGAAATTGAAAAGAAATATATCATCGAGTTGGCCTATTTTGTGGAAAACTACTCATTCTATTTTCCTCTATCGTTTTGGACTTAACGATCTGTATTTTATACTTATTACTCAGGGCTGGATTACGATTTTGTAGGCCCCAAGGCTAGTGATGCTGTGAGGTCTTCAGAAATAATTAATGAAAGCACGAACTTGGGATACTTGAAATCCGTTTATTCAACATCTACAACATAATGTCAACATTAGACCTGCATAGATGGGTCCAGGTGTAACACAACAAGAAGAGAAGAGGCACTGTCATATTTTCAAAACTAAATTCAGTTACTGAAATATTCAATTCATTTGTCAAATAATATTATTTGTTTTAAGGAGAACGGCCTGCAATAAAACTTAAAATAAAGTTTTGATATTTATAATTTTACTAAATCTCTGGGGGCTTCAGCTGACGGAAGCCCCTGGGCTATAGCACAGAAAGCCCTTGCCTGAATCAGGCATTATCACTGAACAAAACAGGGGGGGCGGGGGGGAGCTTGCGTTTGAGTTTAGAGAAACACACGCCGAGACGATAAATGTGTTTGTGTGTGTGTGTGTGAGGAGAGAGAGAAAGAGAGAGAGAGAGGGAGGGAGAGAGAGAGAGAGAGAGAGAGGGAGAGATAGTGTTTGTGTATGTGTGTGTGTGAAGGAGAGAAAGAAAGAGAGAGAGAGAGGGAGAGAGAGAGAGAGAGGGAGAGATAGTGTTTGTGTGTGTGTGTGTGTGAAGGAGAGAGAGAAAGAGAGGGAGAGAGGGAGGGAGAGAGAGCGGGAGAGATAGTGGTTGTGTGTGTGTATGTGTGTGAAGGAGAGAGAGAAAGAGAGAGCGAGAGGGAGAGAGAGGAGGGAGAGATAATGTTTGTGTGTGTGTGTGGCTTTGTGTGTGTAGTCAGTTGTTAGGAATGAGATTTGTTCTGTTTCTGCATGTTTTGTAAAGCGCATTGAGCATCTTTGGATATGCGCTATATAAATGAACTTTATTATTATTATTATTATTTTTATATATTGTGAGAGAAAGAAGCAAGACGATAGAGAGAATGTATCAGTATGATAGGACAGAAGGAGGGCTGGAGTAAGACCTATAGAGGAGACCTGTGAATTGGAGACAAAAGTGTTTGGGTTCTCTAAACGGCCAGTGATTAATGTATGAAATATGATGAACCCAATGTATTAAGTAAGCATCATTCGCGACATGCCAGGCCTTTACGTGTACCGTGTTGTGCCCTTTATCAATCAGGTGCAAGAACTAAGAACTTAGAAAAGTTTGTTGCCCCCCCCCCCACCCCCACTCCCACCCCCACATAATGTATATATACATGTATATATAAAGGAAGTGCTTAGAGAGGGACACATGTCCCCCTCTAAGCAAGTGCTTACAGAGGGACATATATGTGAAAAACGTCATCGAAATATGGTGACTTGCTATTTTTACTCAGCCAACCGACGGATATTCTATTTTGGGAAGTTTGCCTGTTTTTGATTTCGATCGTCCAACATGGCGGCGCCCTCAAATAGCCTGTAGGCTATTTTATGTATGACTAGATCGAAAGATCTTCCCAACCCTAAATCTCACTCTACCCCTAACACTAATTGCCATGCCGACTTTGACAGCGCGTGGTCATACGCCATCGTGCGTAAAGTAGCGAAAGGAATATTAGGCAGAAATACGTAAAACAGCCTACAGGCTATTTGCTGTCATACGTAAAATAGACATCCCGCACTCTCGAAATAAGTAAAATATCCTATTTGCCGCCATACGTAAAATGGACGCTCCGATGTTCTGTCACCTTGTGATTCTTCTCACACGTATAGGCTAGCACAGCGGTTGGTGCATGTCCCTGGTAGTGGTAGGCTCATTTTCTATCCTGTCATTCTTTTACCTCTGTCTATCATCTGACTTTTCCCAGCACAACGTGGCTGTTATCGTGTCATTGTGCTTGTCTTCAAACTTAAACTTAAACGTACTGGCCACACAAACAGATCAAATTTGGAGCGCATATTATTTCTCCGGCATCTGTGAGATCCAGAACTAGATCTAGATCTTCAAAAATATTGATTTTGTTTCAGAGCCCACACAGTGACTGCATAATACGTTCTAACTATGCCCCTCCATGCTAAAGGAACTGATCTATGCAACTGTCCCTCTTAAATCCTGCGCTGAAAGATATCTTAAATCCTGTGCTTAGAGACATTAAAATAATGTGATGTGTCCCTCTGTAGGCACTTGCTTAGAGGGGCTCGTGTCCCTCCGCAAGCACTTGCTTAGATGGGGACATGTGTCCCTCTGTAAGCACTTGCTTAGAGGGGGACAGGTGTGTATGTCCCTCTGTAAGCACTTGCTTAGAGGGGGACAGGTGTGTATGTCCCTCTGTAGGCGGGAGGAAATTGGGTGGGGGGGGAGGCGAGTATGACGTCAGACACAAACATGTGGAGAGAGTGGGTGTATGAATGTGTTTGTCGGTGTGAATGTCGTCATGGCGGTTTTTTTGGGGGGGGGGGGGCGGGGGGGGGGAAGAGGCGGAGGGCGATCGGAAAGGCTTGGAGGAAGGAAAGACAAGAGAAAATCTGAACTTCATTCTCAGCGATCACGTCCTTGAATGCGGATCCATTGTTATTCTTCTCTTTGTTCTCTTGTTCCTCCTTCTGTCATTTCTCTCTGTCTTCCTTGGGTTTGACCGTCCAGAGAACTGATGGCATGATATCATAGCGGTTGTCGAGCTGAGGACTGTAAAACTGAAACGCTAACTCTAACACGCCAATGCTTTGTCTCATGTCGTTATTCATGAGCTTAATGAACTGGGTGGAACTTTGGTGTAAGTTCAATAGGCCACACTGTTTCTTTTTCTCTTTGCAGCTTCCTAGACATCAAACCCTGTGGAAATACGACACACGAGAGAGAGAGAGAGACAGAGAGAGAGAGGGGGAGAAGAGAACGAGAGATAGACAACAGACAGATAGACAGACTGAGGCAGATAGACAGACAGAAAGAGAAGAAGGGAGAAGGAGAGAAAAAGAAATGGTGAGAGAGACAGACAAACGAGCAGGCAGACAAACAGACAGACTGAGACAGATAAACAGACAGATAAAGAGGAAGGGAGAAGGAGAGAAAGAGAAAAGGTGAGAGAGACAGACAAACGGACAGGCCAGAACAGGAAGAGAGAGGGGGGAAAGCAAGAGGGAGAGAGAGAGACAGTGACAGAGACAGACAGACGAAAAGAGAGGAAGGGAGAGGGAGAAAAAGAGAGACAAACAGAGAGAAAGAGAGACAGATAGACAGAATGACGATAAGAGAGGAGGAGAGAGAAAGATAAAGAAAGAGGAGAGAGAGAGAAAGAAAGAGAGGGAGGATGAGTGAGAGAGAGAGAGAGAGATGTCATTGAAATCATTAATCACTCATCGGTCATAGAATTATATTATTGCTATTAACTGTCCCGTTCTAAGTACGACAAATGACAGTGTGCAGCTGGTGAACGAAAATAATGTTGCAGCACAAGATGCGCACAGAGAATTTTGTTTCGTGAATACATGCGTCGCGTCCAGTTTGGGTTGTTGTTGTTTTTTTCCTTGAAATGTTTTTACATTTGTCATTTCCGATTAGGCTAGGAAACTTTCAAAAGACGAGGAACGACAGAGAGACAGATAGAAAGAATGAATTGGAGACAAAAGTGTTTGAGTTCTCACTGCAAACGGCCAGTGATTAACTTATGAAATATGACGAACCACCTGTATGAATTAAGCATCATTCGAATCATGCCAAGCCTTCACGTGTACCATGTTGCACCCTTTGTCAATCAGGCGCAAAATGCTAAAGGCAGTGATGCTCCCGAAAAAAAAAAAAAGACCTCAAACCAGTCAAGTCAGGCGTAAAATTAAAAAAGCGGATTTGGTACACGTAAAAGTCAGTGGAGGATGCAAAAGTGAAAACTGAAACTAGAAAATTATAATTCAAACAGAGTTAAAAACAAACAAACAAATGAAATACTTCCAGAAAAGCTAGTGATGAAATGTAAAACGAAACAAAAAAATCACAGCGAAAGAAATCTGTACACACACACGCGAGCACACACACACACACACACAAACAGGGCCGTCTTAACACCATGATGGGCCCCTGTGCAGAGCACTACGCCTGCCCCCCCCCCCGCCCTCAAACAGACACACACAAAAGAGAGATGGCCGCTTGGGTTGGTCGGAAAATATCAGCTAGTTTTTTTTTTCTATTGTTGTTGTTGTTTATAAAATATATTAAACTGGATGGAGAAAAGAGTGAGTAAGTTATTGGGCCTTGTAAAACAATGCATTACGTTAAAAGTCTGGCCCTTGTTTGTACCTGAACATTGTTTCGCGTTCTATAAGGCATCTCGGGCACCAGAGCAGAAGGGTGAGACCTAGGCGGGGGTGAGACATTATTTCCACAGGCCTCGCTGGTCTGTTCTCCCCATAGACCTCTATAAATAGACTATTGTATAGCTCTGCGGTTCTCCCTTCCCCCCTCGGTGGACTTGACCTACTTCTCACACTGGTCACATGATCTGGTGCGTCTGGACGCCCCGACACACTGGTCTGGGCTTCACAACGCACAAGTTTAGTTGACCCGACTGTTTCAGCCTGCGTGGTCGGTGGGAAGATGGGCCGGCACTGTGCAGCTCTCGGGTGTAACAACAACGATAAGAAAGGAAGAAAGAAACCCGGGGTGACTTTTCACGGATTTCCTTTGAAAAAGCCACAAGTCTTGAAATCGTGGCTTGTTAGGGTGGGCAGACAGAATTTCAGGCCGACTGAGAACTGTTACCTTTGCTCTGAACACTTCACAGAGACAGACTTCGAACAGCAGCCTTTTACAGGTACGTAAGGTAGAATTATGATTTGTTTTGTTATAAGAATACATGTAGTACCAAACTGCATGTTCCTCTCGCTTGGCACTTATACTTATTACAATACCAAGCTTTTCCTGTCATATTGTACTATGCAAGGCTAAAATAGATTAGTGTGTGCGTGTCCATGTTTAATGTTAATTTTAAAATGTATTCTTGTTATTTAACAACAACACCAGCAACAACAACTGACAAAGAATTGCCGTAGGCTACATTACCTGCATGCACAATTAATTATTCTCTGAGAAGTACTAATTACCTCCCATGTCTGTCAATGGAGAAAGACTTCGTAGTTTTGTTTTTAGTTTTAACCAACAGAACTTTATATATAACATAAGAATCACTTTACATGTATTATCCAATGAGGAAAATTCAGTTTCACAGAGCGTGCAAGGGTACATAGTTACATGGTACACAGATCTAACGCATCAGTACATAAACATGGCATAACTCAGTGACAGGCATATCGCATGAAGGAACATTTACATGGTAAGGAACCTTAGTAAAATATGGCAGACATCTAGCTATAATGTCTTGTAGAGGCGAATTGTGGAGGGCATAAACGATCTTCTGTATCATTCTCTATCTTTGACATAATTCAAGCAAACTACAGTGTATTATGTTACAAACAGAATGACCAAGTTCGGGGACACGGAATGACCATGCAACATCTGAATGCTGCAGGCTGCTTATAAAATTTGGCCAAATTCATCTTTATAGTGTAACAAAACTGCACAGCACTTGTTTGTCTCAGATTTCACGTGGCAGAATCCACCTTGAATACTGTACATCAGTGACGTTTCATGACGATGAAGCCACCAAGTGACGGTACATTCACTGCTGTAACTTAAAACAATAGGGAAAGAGTTTTATTTTTGTATTCTAGCATCTCAGTAAAGTGAAGAAGATGCCATAGGGTTTAGGCAAAACGTCAGTAGAGGGCGATTCCAAGCGTTACGGCGTGACCAAAAAGGGCACTTTTTTGCCTTTTATCTTTTCTAGAAGGATTATTAGTAACAATACAGACTTAAAATTTCGCACTAATAAACTAGGATTTATTGTGTTCAGGATGGCACCAAGAGAAATAAAATCAAAAGTTAATGAAGTGGTCAAACCCTTGACTGTTACGGCGTGACGAAAAAGCCCTTTTTTTTTTTTGGTCATAAACTTTAGTGGTAAAATTTACGTCCCCTAGATGGACCTGAGGTCCCATCTTTACATAATTATGTGATGGGTAAAAGGACAAACTTAGTTACCGTAATGGTAGCAAAGTTAATGGTTTTTAAGTTTATATGAGAGAAGGATAAAAGTGACCGTTACGGCGTGACGTTACAGCGTGACGTTGTTTCGATTATTGACAGCTCTTTTATTTTTTAACCAGTTTTGTTTAAATTTGGTTTGTGCATATCTCATATCCTGGCCATAAGTCAGTTCGAAGGGTATTTTGATTTTTTAAGTTTCTAAGTTTACACATTAAAAAAAGGGAAAAAACGTTACGGCGTGGCATGTTACGGCATGACAAACTAACCTCATTTGTTGTTGTCAATACTAAAATAACCAGTCCAACAAAACTGGTGTACAATTGTTCCTTTATAAAGGGGCTATCATGTAGACAATAAGGCTGCATCCTAATTATAAACCAGGAACTTCAGCAGATGTTTAAAACCATGCACCTACTTTCTGGTCGAGAGTGAAATTCTGGCCAATTTTTTACCTAACACTCAATAACGAATAAAATAACGACCTTGACCTTCTAAAACGCGAAAAATTAATATGGACCTTCAGCCTAGAGTCTTTTACCTGTTACCTGTAATTTAAAACCATGGACACCGTTATAAACCCATATTGAAAATTTTGACATGAGGACCTACTTACTTGGAATCGCCCTAGACGGGGCTGGTCCTAGACTTAGCGGTATCGTTTGTGAAAGGGCCTTGTTTGAAGTCTTTATTTTCGGAGGTTTCGCTGCTCTTGGCAGTTACACCTCACGTTTCTTCTTTTGGATATTCTTGTTAACGTTTTGTGTGATTTTGTGGTAGGCATTTTTTGTTCTTTTTTAAATTTTGCCCGGGCAGCGGCTCTGTTAGCCCTGCTCTTATCGATTTCCAACTGTCAAGGTATCTTTAACGTGCGCACGGGCACACCCAGTTTTTCCATTCTTATCCGAGAAGTCTATGTGTTCGATCCTACCCACTATAGGATTAGGGACAGGAATCCCCCCCCCCCCCGCCCACCTTCCCCAAAATTCCAATAAGCCTGCACCGACCGGAAATGGAACCCGGTACCTTCAGCAAGGAAAGTAAGCACCTTGCCACTAGAGCCTAGACCAACGTGTCCCCACATGTGAAAGAAAGTTGAAAATGTTTATGATTTTTAGGGAGGCGGCAAGGATGAGAGAGAACCAGATGGGTTTCCAACAGTCAGCTATCTGATCAGAGCCAGTTGCAAAACTTACGCGGAAACTAACCCAGCCAGTCTCACTGCGTCAGTCCGACGTAGAATTGTACAGGATTTCTATAGGGTTGGCAGGCTTACCGTAGGGGCGGGTTTCGTAATCGAAACGACGTGTGCCCGATGTCGTAACCAGCAGATCTACGTAGGAATGATGTCATTCCTATGAGCGAACCTGACAATCAAACCTACGCGTCGGATGTCCGTCAGGATGCTGTGTTGGGCGATTCAACCGAAACATGCGGGTTTGACCGAGAATCCGTCAATGACAACAACAGAAAAAGCCAAACTTAATTTCATACATTTGTCATTCTTTTATGAACTGATTTTCCTTTAATTTCTTAGGTACTGAGGTAAACGCCAGTTGGAATAATAATGGTCCGATACCATCTACACTTGACGAAAGTCCAGATATTAAATAACTAAAATAAAATATATAATAATAAAAATAAAAGACTTAGATACAGAGTTCGTTTTTGCCCTCTGAAATTAGCCGCAACAAGACATGTTAGCTAGGTGTACGCCACATTTCAGTAAGGTTTCTTACCATGTTACTTCACGTGTGTTTGTCCCTGAGCTATTGTAATATATGTTTATATAATGGTGCGTAAGATGTGTGTACCATGTAAGTGCTATTGGACATTCTGTGAAAGAGAATGACCCTCGTGGAATAATAACGTAATCCTTGGCCCGTCTCATCTTAACTTCAAACCTGCATAAATTATGGACTGATTCTTGTTTCATTTCACAGGTAGACGCCAGTTGAGATATGGTGCTGTACCATCAAAGTTTAAGTCAGTGCTTGACAAAAGTCCAAGACGTCGAAGGTCCTGTGACTCTGGGTAAGTCTGCATCAAGTGATGGTCACACTGAAAACGTACCACAGGTATTTCATAGCTTGACCATTAAGATCTGTCATTAAGTTACCCTGTCAGCATCATGACGTCATCCATAAGATTGATAGGATTACTACAGGGTCGGGTTAACTACATCAAACCGACGTCGTAGCGATGTCACAACCAGCGGATCTGCTTAGAGAGGATGTCATTCCTGTGTCTAATCTTAACGTCCGTCATACGCGTGGGCTTTCCTGAGGGGTATTGGCTGAGTACTGATCTGTCCATTCTAAAACTATAGGCCCATTGGGGATGTCGGCCATTTTAGTTGTCAGAACCGACGCATAACCATGGCGATGGTAGCATTGTTTTTGATTTGTTAGCTGATTTGCACTGCGAATACTACAGTAAACAATGACACGTGTGTTCACGCAAGTGGAAGTCGTTCGGTCTATTCTTTCACTTACTTTCCTTTGTTTACACGGATGGTAGGGAATCTGACCAGCTTGGATCCATCCTTTCCACCCCTGACATAACAGTCTACTGTAATGCAACCAGCAGGCATTTTAACCGCTTAGACATATCTCGAAGTTACACTCGTCAGCTGATCCACCCGCCATTTTAGGTGTCGGAAGTGCAAAACAAAAACACTCTGTGACGTCATTCGCAATGGGCTTATAGTTCAGGAAATCAACCTTCATTGGTACAAGGAAATGAACTAGATACAGTCAGTGGCGGATCTACTATGGAACTAATGACACCAAAACTTCAGGGCCCGTATTTCTAGCTCGGAGGAGCCCTGAAGAAACGTTTTTTTAATTAGTTAAGTTTTGGGTGTTGCCCTAATTGTTTCCGTTTGCGAGGGGACCTCATCTCAGTTCAACCTTCAGGGTTCCAAAAATGTAGGTTCGCCACTGACTGCAGTTCAGAGCTGATGTGAGGAAACTACAACTATGTATGCAAACACTTAAAGTGATTGATTACCTGGAAATAAATAAAGTGTAGGAAATAACGTGAGATGATGTCGAAATGGTTTCCGGGAATGTTAGTGTAACGTACTGACCAACTTCACCTTTGTCCGTACGGTACCCTGCTCTTGTCTCACTCAGCAGTGGTGGATGTAACATGATGATTATTTATTATGGTGGCAACGGGTGGCCACGGATGACTTTAACTCAACCCCCCCCCCACCACACACACACACACACACACACGCGTTGGTAGTAGAAGAACAGGTAATTGCTATCATCATCGATGGGGCGCAACACCCAAAACATTCATCACCCCCATCCCATCCACCCCTTCCCAACCGCTCGTCCTCCACTTCTCCTCAGCGTTGAGGACCATCCGTACGGCACTCTGCTCCCCCCTCCCCCCTCCCCTACACACACACACTACACCCTCTACGGGCACGAGCTGACACCAGAAACCGCCAGTACAGAGTCGTGTCCTCCCTTTTCTGCCCCGTAATTTACGATAAGCTGTTATTAAGGATGGGTGGGGGAAAGGAGGTGTCGTATAGCTCTGACTTCATGCAACAATTATTGCTTGTTATGTAAGGCTTGGGGTTAGGGTAGGGGAGAAAATGAGCCAGAATCCACCATTTGAAATCAGGGTTCACACAGGTACTTAAAAGTCCTTAAAGTCCTTAATTTTCATAAAAGAAAAAAATAAGTACTCAGAAAGTCCTTCAATTCTGAAAACGATGCCAAAGTCCTTAAAATTTGTGTTTTAGTTGAAACATTTGTGATTCAAATCTTCCATTTGCACACTGGATAATTGGTACTTTGAAATAAATGAACTTTTCAGAGTGAATTTACTGTGTTTGGACTCTGGATATATTTGCTGCACACAACTTGTACAGATGTATTATTTCTTGGTCACAGGCACACAGGTCCTTAATTTGTTTACAGTGAGTCCTTAGTAGGTCCTTAAATAGTCCTTAAAATTAGTTTTCAAGACTTTGTATGAACATTGTGAGATGTGGGTGGCTGGAAAAGTTTTCGGAAAGTCATGCAAAATAATGCACCCCCCCCCCCAATGCCCTTCCCCCGCCCCCGCCCCCGCCATGACAATCTAGTTGCTATCACAAAAGCAAATGACAACAACAATGAATAATACAGTGTATAGACATCGTATTCGCACCCACAGTCACACCTTCAGTTCAAAGGTGTATTGACGACAACACGTCGACAGGTGTGGACTTGTGCGAAAGCCGCCCCTGCGGCAACCACGGGTGTAGGTTTATTGTAATCAGGACAGGCCAGCGGTTCTCAACCTGGGGGATAATTATGCATCCCTCTGGGGGGCGATTTTGACTTCGGGGGGGGGGGGGGAGGGGGGGGCAAAGCGAGGAAAATGGCGACAGGGGGGCGAAAAGGATGAAAAAAGGGGGGGTGGTGGGGGTGGCAATAAGGAATGGAAAACTTGAATGAGGGACGATTTGAGGGCAACTCACCGGCTTATTCAGCAGCACGCATAGATAGGTTTTATGAAAAAAAAGGTCTATTCTTGTGCATTTGATAAAGAAAGCTTTCTGTTTTATAGTTTTTGTCATTATTGTCAACATTAAGGCATTGAAAGACTTGACGTCACAGTTTGTGTGTGTAGACTGTCTGCCATGTGTAATAGTTATGTCTCCCTTGGGTTTGAGTGGGGGTGGGGCGGGTGGGGAGGAAGACAGGGGAGTGGAAGAAAATTTGGAGCCTAAAGGGGCGATTGGCTAGAGGCTTTTGTTGTAAGTACGTATGCACCCGCAAGTGTTTGGCTCTAGGGGTGCGTCCGTGTACGTACCTATCCCTAGCTCCATGCTTATCCTCAACCTTAAATCTTATTGAATCCCTAACCCTGCGCTTTACCCTTTCAAGCATAAAAGAGGAGAAAAACAAAGAGAAAATGTGATAGAATAATCAATCAACGCTGTTGTTAGGAGTATTTCGGTAGGAGCTCTCTAGCTCTGGGGTCTCAAAAGGCTTAAAGAATATGTACCCGTAGTGAAAAAAAAAAGGGGTCATAAGTACTTGTAATAACATTCATTCTTGACTGAAAAAGGTTGAGAATTACTGGACTTGACTCACTCGTCATAAGACTTTCTGTCGTGTCGCAGTCGTGTTTTAGTTTCATGGTCCCGTAGACTCTGCAATGTCCGTGTCCTTGTCTCGCATGTGTGTGCGTCTTCATTCATTCACCCAGATTAAACAACAACAACAACAACAAAAAATGCTACGCTAACGCAACGCAACAAAGTCGTATGTGCACACCTAGCTTTAGAGATACTTTAGTGAAACAGTCACAATTTATTTTTTAAGAAAAGGCACGCATCCATACACCCACCAGTTATTATTATTATTTATTTTTGTTCAATCTTACTGTAACTAGTGGACCAGAACAAGATAAATTTTGCAATGGTTTGTACCAAGCCGAGCTGTAATCTGGATTTAGGTCACATTAATAAAGTCACTTGGATTCGATGCTGAGACTGATTAAGCTTATCAAACAATGTTAAGGACTGAATAATTTTGTCTAAAATGGATGTGTCCACGCATGACCGGATTAAGATCTTTGGAAATCCTAAGCACTGAAAAGATTTTGGTGGCCCCTGTGTAATTCAAACTATAAACAAAAATAAACGATTAAAAATGACCAAAATAAAACGCGAGTCTTATACGCCAGCAAATAATTTAATCTTTTTCATTTATTGTGGGGGCACTTTTTTGTGGATCCTGGATCAGCTGCACCATTTGCAGTTTTGCACCATATTGTCCATGGTAAATCCGGTAATAAAAAATGTCTGAGGTGCCCCCCCCCCCCTTGCTTCATGGTTAATCCATCCCTGTGTCCACGCTATGGATCGTCACAGCTTACGCAATACACAAACTTTCATCATTGTTGGTCACGTAGTCACCAAGTCCTGTACCAGATCTAGTATCTCTCTAGGTGGGGCGTGGCCATAGTTTTGGGTGGAGCTCGGGACTTCAGAATGGGACGCAGGGATTGTATACTAACTTTATCCGCTCATGCTGGGCGTTTTTGTGTTGTTTTTTTTAAAAATTGAAGTGGGCTGTGGGAGAAGAAAGGCTGAGGAACACTTGATTTAGACACGTAAATGCTATAATAATACTACTACACAGCACTTTACAACATTTATATACATCACACACACAATACACAGGCATACTAAAAAAAAAAAAAAACCAGATGGACATTCAAAGTGTAAAAAGATGACTCTTCAGCTGATATTTAAAAGTCATAAAAAGTCTCTCTCAAAGACAAAGGCAGAGAATTCCAAATCTGAGGCCCTTGAAAAGAAAACGATTTTTCACCCAAGGTCTTAAGTGACATTATTGGAATTTTGTACTTTTTAGTGTCTGCAAATGATTTAAGAAGTCTTGATAATACATCTAATAGAAATTCAAAAGATCAGTTATTGGTGCGTTTTTTTACATGCATTTGTGACACGTGGTAGTCAGCTTACACATTCGTTTTTCTACCGGTAGCCAGTGCAAGTTCTGCAATAGAGGTGATGCATGATCTGATTTCCTCTCTCTTTGTTCACCTTTAGCTCCATTATAGTATGATGATGGTGATGATGATGATGGTGATGATGATACTCTGTTAGTAGTCTAATAATTCGAACCCCGTCTCTCCTTCGTCCTGTCCCTCACCCACACCTCACTCCACCCAAAGACACACCCTGGCCAGCAAGAAAACGGAAATCCAATGCCTAGGATTGACGTCAAGTCGGCACATAGGAATGACATCGTTCCTACGTAGATCCGCTGGTTACTACATCGCACGGACGTCGGTTTGATATAGGGAACCGTGCCTACGGTAATCCTACCAAGCCTGAGGAAATCCTATACAAGTGTACGTCGGATTGACGTAGGGATGCTGGTTGGGTTCTTGCTCCTCACCTACACCCCTCCCAAAGACATTATTTCTGCAACCAGGCCAACGCCTGACCACATTTTGGGGTCCCCAAGAGCCTTTTCATAGACTATAATCGCGGGGTAGACCGTAGATTCGTACAACGTAATGCTTTTGTGTGAGGCCTTATGTAATTCATACATTGGGTATTTCTGCTCCATGTATTAGGGCAGAGAGTTGCCCCGGGGTGGTCACGTCGCCATGGAGGTGCGGGTGGGTAGAAAGACGAAGTCACTCGTCCTTACATCGGTCTGATAGCCTGAGACCCTCCCCCCCCCCCAACCCCCCCCCCTTTTCCAAACAACAACAACAACAGAACTAATGTTAACCCTCTGTCGCCCAGTGCACCATATTTGCGACACGTAATAAAACCTAATTTTTTTGGTTACTGTGGATACAATTCTGATGTGTCAGTAACAAAGTTTTCCTGATTTATGTCGATATTTTTGTATTTTATTTGACCAGAAAAAAAAAAAAAAAAGAATTGTCTGCTTCGTTTGTTTTGGAAAGAACTTTGAAAGTCTCCAAGCTTTGGCGTTAGAGGGTTAACTCCCACCCCTCCCAAGCTAATTTCTTCTCTCTCTCCCTTCTTTTTCCTCCTCCTCCTCCTCCTCCTCTTTCTCTCTCTCTCTCTCTCTCTCTCTCTCTCTCTGTCTCTCTGCCTTTCTCTGTCTCTGTCTCTCTCTCTCTCTCTCGCTCACACCCACACACATACAGACAGTGACAGAGAGAAAGACACCTGATGGAGAAGTATGGAGAGAGAAAAGAGTTGTTTTTATTTTTGTTCAACTCCTAACCCTCACCTGCACAGATAGACAGAGGAAGATGTAAACGAGAGAGAGAGAGAGAGAGAGAAGAAGAGAGAGAGAGAAAGAGACAGAGAGAGAGACAGAGAGAAAGAGAGAGAGGTGGAGAGACAGAGAGAGAGAGAGACAGAGAGAGAGAGAGACAGACAGAGACAGAGAGAGAGATAGAGAGAGACAGAGAGAGACAGAGAGAGACAGAGAGAGAGACAGAGAGAGAGAGACAGAGAGAGAGAGAGACAGAGAGAGAGACAGAGAGAGAGAGACAGAGAGAGACACAGAGAGAAGAGAGAGAGATAGAGACAGAGAGAGAGAGACAGTGTGAGAGAGAGACAGAGAGAGAGAGAGAGACAGAGAGAGAGAGAGACAGAGAGAGAGGAAGAAAAATTGCTATTATTATTGGTGTTGGACTTACGAACCTCCAGCTCCCGTCCCCCCCCCCCCTCCCCCCAAGACTCAATAATGCACCCAAATCCTTCACTACTATGACAGGTGTCACGTCCTGTACAGATTGTGTACTGTATCCGTTTTCATCTCTGTTGTTTGTTTGTTTGTTTGGTTGGTATTTTAAAGTCGGTTCAAGCTGATTGTGCGAGCCACTTACATGGGGGGTTCTTCACACCTTACTGTGCTTTTGACAAAGCTTTCATGAAAAGATGGGGGGTGGGGGGATGGAGAGAGGGATGTTTGGAGCAACTGGAGAAGGGGCAATTGGCCGTATTATTGTCATAGGCCGGAACACAATTAATATTGTGTATCTTTGTGTGTTTACCATTTTTTATAATTTCTTTACCATGTTTGGAGGGTGTATACAATATACAGTATAATAGTAGCCTACATGATTGTAGTAGACTTCTGCAGTCAAGCATTCCGTTCTATTCATTTATTAGAAACTAGATCTAGATGAAGTAGCCGGAAGAACCTGCGCTCCTACCTTTCTTTCTCTTTCTTCCTCTCTGTCTATGTTTGTCTCTCTGTTTGTCTGTCCGTCTGTCTGCCTGTCTCTCTCTGTTTCTCTCTCCGTCTATCTGTGTGTGTGTGTGTGTCTTTCTCTTTCTCTCAGTCTCTATGCCTCTGTCTGTCAAATCCCCCGACCGTCTGTCTGTATGTCTCTCTGTCTGTCTTGCTCTCTCTCTCTCGCTTTGATCCACAAAGTTTCCCATAATGATCTACAGTCTTGCTTTAGATATCCGGTGCACCACGGCACTGCGCACTCGTTTCTAGGCAGGGATATTACACCAAACTTAACACTTAACGTATATCGAACACACTCTCCCATGAGCTGGTCTTATCACGAGGTGGAGGGACCCCCCCCCCCCCCCCAAAAAAAACAAAAAAAACAAACCAAGATCATTGTATTTTGCTGTCACAACAAAATTGTTAAAAGACTAGATGAAGTTCCCGGCATTATCCGGGATAAACCCGTGAACCCACCGTACCATCTCTCTCTCTGTTTGGTCTAGAAAGTTTCCCAAATTCTACAGTCTTACTAGAGAGTATAGATTTAGATCTATACTCTCTGGTCTTACTACAGATTTTATGCGCTCCAGAGCATTACGCACTCCTTTCTGGCAGGGAAATTGTGCGCACCAAACTGAACACGTATTAATACATCGTTTCCGGTGCGGTGGGCTCACTACAGGGAGCCAAAACAAAGGTCATTGTATTTTACATTTTTATAACTTTTTACTTAAACTTACCTGAAACCTGAATCAACACAATTGGTCGATACAAAAGCGATTGGGCTGGATTAGTTGACACTTAGGACAATTATTTTATAATTTTTTAAACTGTCATTTAGGCTGTAGGGTCGAGCAAAAAAAAGGGTCAAAATTGCACCACAATGAATTACTCCCGCCACTATTTTTTAAAATATTTTTAAAAGATAGCTGAAACTCGAAGAAACTCTACAAATCGATACAAAAGGGACTTGCGTTAGCTAGATTAATTGACACTTTTGAAAATGAATCAAATTTTACAGTTTGTGAAACTAACTGCCATCCAAGCCACAATCATTAGCAAAAAAAAAAAAAAAGTATGCACGGAGTGGGGGGGGGGGGGGGGACTGCACCACAATTGAATTGCGCCGGCAGCTTTTTGTTTCTTTTTTTTTCTGTTGTTTTTAATCAGATTTTTGTCTCTCTCTCTCTCTCTCTCTCTCTCTCTCTCTCTCTCTCTCTCTCTCTCTCTCTCTCTCTCTCTCTCTCTCTCTCTCTCTCTTTCTCTCTCTCTCTCTCTCTCTCTCTCTCTCTCTCTCTCTCTCTCTCTCTCTCTCTCTCTCTTACAATAAAAGTAGTAATCTGCAGCCCTGCTTCAGAATTCATGCCCGCCAGGACACTGCGCACCAAGCTTGATATGGTTACTTTTTATGACATGCACGGTGCTAAAGTCGAAACAAAACAAAGGCAGGAGGGAGGCCATCATTGTTGAGGAGAAAGCATTATTCGATATTTTTAGGCCTATTTTCATTTGTTACAAAATTACGATACTTCGCTTTCATGTCAAAGGAATAGACATAGTAGCAAAAAGAACTATCTTTCACGTGTAATTTTTTCAGGTCTGGGCATTTCTTCCTCACAGCAGTGAATTTTTTTTCCTTGCTGTTTTTTTATATAGATTCGCTATCAATTTGGAAGGCTTTTAATCAGGTCCACGCAAAGCTGCTAATAGCACAGGCCCAGTCCAGACGGGAAATGTAAGCCCTCATTTCAAACATTTACTGCTCTTTAAGAAATTTTGTACCTGGTGCAAAATACATAAGAATTACATAAAGCTATATAAATGTGCATGCAGACTTTTTGTTACATATTTATTTATTTATTTATTTATTTATTTGTTTTTGTACATTTAGTGTACATGATATTTTACTATAATTGAGCTAAAGGATGAACCTATAAGCAGCTAAAACTTCGCGACTACACCATCAAAAATTAAGAAACTTGGTGTACTGCATCAAATTTTGACGAACAGTTACGTGGACACATTCATTTTGAACAAAAATCATTGTTTACTATTCTTAATTAAAAAAATTTTTGAGCCGCAAAAACAGCGACGCATTTTCGTCGAGTGGAATAAAAAAACCATGATCGGAAATTCCGTCCTTGACCTCTCTTAACATATTGGTGGTCGAAAATCAACATAATCACGTCTGTGTTCATACGCAAGTTCTATTAGTCATTGCATCCAATCCAAATGCTGCTTTTAATGTAGCCTAGATCTAGATAATATATACGATTGCTTCCTACAAAGAATCTGCAAGGTTTATCTTGCATGGGTCGGGGAGTTCTTACAATCAACAGAACAAAATGAAAGAACTTGAACGATTTAATTTAAAAGAAAAAAACAACGCATTGGCAAACAATTTCATTCAAATTGAGTTTGTGTGTGAGTTTGGCATCGACACGACAACGGCCATTGTGCTAGGACGAAGCAAACCTATAGATAGAATATAACAGAACTTGATTAGCAGAAGATCAACACCTCCATTCACCTGGAGTCTTCAATCCACAGGACTAGTCAACAGAAAGTTCCAAAAATTCGATTGCACTCTTGTAAGAAGTTGGTGTGCATCCACATTAGGTTTCAAAACTTTATCTTTATTCATTCACTAGCCGACCAGCGCAAGACATATCTTGCAAATTCTCCATGTACTAAGCACAACCGTATATCTAGATCTAGGCTACATTAAAACGGCATTAAATTTGGATTCCATTCTATGACTAATAATAGAACTTACAGTTACACCACAATTTCACACACAATTATTTTTTTTAATTACCCGTTCTACGAACGGTTTCGTATCTTGGTGCGGAACCAAACTTCCGCGTTCAGTCGGTGCGTCAAACTGGCATCATTCTTCCGGTTCACTCAAAATGGTGACTTTAGAATTACCGAAAAAAATCTATTTTGATAAATTCGGGGACAGGAGTTTTCGTATGTTTTATGTGACGAAAACCTGGGTATGTAGGTACTGTCGACGTCTGTAAAATTTGAAGCGTGTGGGCTAAGTATTAAAGGAGGAGTAGGCTAACATAGCCTCCAAAGTTCACTTTTATTAGTATAAACAAGCTGAGGTCCCCGGCCCTGCCCGGGATATTTCGGTTTGAATATTAGTTTCAGTTCTGGGTGGATTTTATGGACCTGCTTCATCTTGCCTGTTCCTATTTGTTTACTTTATTTTTGTTTGTTTGTTTTTAATTAAGTCTTACTGCTCTACCTTTGTGAGTTGACACCCTGCGCATCCCGTACAACTGCATGATTTGCGCACGGGTTAGTGTGTTTGATAGTGAACACATCGCAGGAAGTGATAACGAACCTTAAAATGGCGAACCATGACTCGAAATAGATCTAAATGATGCCGAAACAATGAAAAATGAAACGTAGAAGCCTGAATATTTCATAATTTCTAATATAGCCCATGTTAATTTCGCATTGATAATATGCTGTTGTGCAAAGTTTGAAGCCTGAGTGTGATGGGGTTCCTGAGCCTTAGGTGACCAAAGTTTCGAGTTACCAAAATATCTTACTACACTCGGCCCTGTCGGAGCTGTAAAAATGACGAATCGGAAAACCTCGAACGGCCTATTTTGTTTTCTATTTTTCTAAATTTTTAAGGTTGTTGCATCATGAAAATGAATTGATACAAACCTTGCTCAGTCTTTGAACTACTTTCAGTAATTTTTTCATGGCTCTACGTTCAGTAGTTTTTTCAGCTATAGAGTACAACCGTCCAATTTTACCCAATTATATATATAGAATATATATAGATAACAGAATTTAATTAGCAGAAGATCAACACCTCTATGCACTTGGACTAGTCTACGGAAATTTCCAAAAATTCGCATGCACTCTAGTAAGAAGTTGATGTGCATCCACAGTAAGTTTCAAGACTATCTTTATATCATTCATATTCGGGCCGAAAACTTTTGGTTTGGCCCTGGTATAATAGAAAGATAGGACAGAAGAAGTCCCAACCAGAATCGCCCATCAACCACCCGCAATTTTATTGAAAATGTATAGCCAAGTTTGTTGCAGTTTAATAACGAGATACGCGAATTAATTTGGTTTCAATGACCGTATGCAGTGCATTTATTGATTTATCTAAATTTTTATCTGTATCAATCTTAACTCTTTTCACAGTATAATCTCAACAAAAAAAAAATTAACCGAAGTTCCCCCCCCCCTCCCTTTTGCCTGTACCAGAGGAAGTACTCCCTCCCCCCCCCCCCCAAAAAAACGTTCCTCATGCCAACTGGTTCCCCCCCCCCTCCCCCGTGGCCTGCTCTTTAATTTATTAGTAAAAAAAACAGTTTCTCCAGATGAAGGAGGTCGGGGTAGAAATTTAATGTTTGACCATGTTTTGGGATCGCTTTGTGGACAAAACAATTTTTGAGTTGGGGTCTGGGTTTAATGTCCAGTTCTATAAAGGCCACTTTGCGCCTTTCGTGTTTTTAAAAAAATTATCTTAGTTACTTTTCAACTTTGGGATTCTTACACATAAGATCAAACTTGAAAGTGAAATTTAAAATCTGACGGGAAAAGACCAGTGTTGTAAAGAGCTATAGACCTGTAAGATGAATTTTTGTAAGTAAATAGGAAGCGCATATCCGTACAACATGTTGTGCGGATATGGACAGTGCATATCCGTACAACGTACACAATTCGATGACGTAGAACACACACCGGAATACTATATTATTGACCTTGTTAATTTGCATAGTTTTTAAAAATATGAATCGGCTTAGTAGCAAAGCAATCCGACTTCTGCTCGGAGATTGCGTGATCTGCGCTAATAATATACTTGAGTGTACGTCGATCACCAATGGCTATCCCAACCCCTTTTCGCCTGATTAGTCAATCTGACTACCGCCCATTGATACAAACTGACTAGACCCTCACGCCCCCAGGTCCATCTGACTATTCCATGTGTTGTTACTTTAAATTCGTGAACACCATACCAAGTTTTGTTTCAGCAAACCTTCACCAGTCGCGTTATTGGTAAACATGTTGTACGGGTATGCACTGTCCATATCCATACAACGTGTTGTACGGATCCGTACAACATATTGTACGGATATACACTTCCAAATAAATATGATAAAAGTATGTTGAATCAGCTCGTAGCTTTCGGATTCCTTTAGAAACGACCAAATGCGCTGCGGGTCCACGCCACAAAACAGTCTTTCTACTAGCCAACGTCAAAAGATTCAGTTTTTCTATGTCACCACGGGGTCTCTACTCTGTCACTCGCCTCAACTCTACGCCCCTTTAGAATGACAAGGTTCTAGCTATCTCTACTTTTTTGGCTGAACGGAGTTACACACTACACGCCATTTCTAAGGGCCTTCTCCGTTGTGGTTTTAAAGTATCAAGCAGATTCGGTGTGTAATTTGAGAGTATTACTGGGAAATAAAGTGCTTTGCTGTAAAAGCTATGGGCACATGTAACTTCAATCCTCAATTTTTCAAAAGTTGACCCTAAGAAAGTTAGGATCTTGTCATTCGATGAGGAGTCGAGCTACTGTGACAATGTTCAGTGGAAAAACACAGTAACTAAAAAAATGAGAAATAGTGAAGAAGAAAGAAATCAACAAGAAACCCAGCTAAGGATAAGAGGGCAAAGTATGGTGTGAAGTGCGGGGTGATTCAGTGGCGATAACAGATTAGAAGATGTCTGAAGTGTGTGGGTACACGTCATGGTTAGCGGTGTCACTGGCCATCCCTGGCTCCCCTCCCCGACCCTCCCCGTCCCCAAGCCTGGGGTCATAATGAATGTGTACAGTACATTCGTTCTCCATTATGTACCATCAATCAATAATAATGTGAGTATAGAGCAGTGTTTCTCAAAGTGGGGCGTTGCAATATTTTAAAAATCTTTTTGTATATCGAGATTATGTGGGTGTGCATGAGAAAACCAGGCTTAAGTCGGCAACATGACATTTTGAGTTATATAATTAACGACAAGACATTTCTGATAAATTGAAGTCAGTGACCCCCCCTAAAACAAGATTTTGAGAAAACGGCATTTAACCCTATAAGTGGCAATAGCTAATTGGCTAAGTAATATTGGAGTGATTATTGTTAGGAGACCGTAGTCTAATTACAAAGCCGTTATAGAGATCGTAGTGAGTAGTGTTCACGGCTCATCTACAGTTTACCCTGTAACATGCCACGGTCCCCTAAACAACAGCCAAGTTGGAAGTTTGTGTCAGACCCATAATTATTTTCACTTCAAAGCCGTTTTCTCAAAATCAGCTCTGCCGACTTCGCTGGGTTTTCTTATTCACAATCTCATTTATTGGTCATTTTACAGAAAAACACCGTATATATATAATTATGTCAATCTAGGTCATATTTTATGGAATGAAAAAAGTGTTCTGTCTCTGCATCTGAATTATAATTTCTCTCTATCCCCCTCTTTTCCCATTCTCTCTCTCTCTTCCTTCCTCCTTTCTGTCCTTCACACACACACACTCTCTCCCTGGCTCCGCCTGTCTGTCTGTCTTTCTCGCTGTCATTTTATCTGTCTGTCTACCTGTCTGTCTCTTCCTCCTCCTCCTCCCTTCTCTCTCTCTCCCTCTCTTTCCCACTCTTTCTCTCCTCCTCTCCCCTCTCCCTTTGTTGAATAGATTCTTTTGATAGAACGGGAGTCAGTGAGATGCCATGTATAATCTATTTTTTCTGAAAACACGGTTTTGGCATATGCGGCATTTATCAGTCAAACTGCAGCATTTGCCATTATTGTTGTATGCGACATTTTGAAGTTTTGTCATTAAAATGGTTCTCTCATTCCTCATTTCATTATGTAAAAGTGTCATTCTAATCGGTTTAAAACTTTTCGGGATAATTAATGTATCTGTTTGTGACGTCATGCGTGTGTTGTTTTTTTTTTCTTTTCGCATTTTTGCCCTTTTGCCGACCAAACTTCAATCCTCATTTTCTCGAAAAGGCAAATTAATATACACCTGATACATTATATGGCAAATACCCGACTGATTTATATTTTGTATACTAACTTTGTCCTATCATTGTGGTGGGCGTGGGGCACACGTTTTTTTTTATATAGAAAACTGAAGTGGGACGTGCGACAAGAAAGGCCGAGAAACTCGGGTCTCAGCGACAGGGTCTGTGTTGTACACGCCCCCCCCCCCCCACACCCCACCAACTCTCAATTACCTTGTCAATGTAACTGAAGTTGACATCAGCGTTTGTGACCCTCCCGCCCCCCCCTTGCCCCAACCCCGTTTTGAGGCCTTTGCTGTTTGGAGGATCTCTGCCTTTGTCATTTGCACCCCCCCCCCCCCCAGGTGATTGTAAGTATTATTACTCTCTCTCTCAGCGTCATCTTGCATAATTATTGCAATCTTTATCTCCCTCCTCTCTCCACCTCCCACCCCCTTTTTCAATATAAAGGCTGACGTCAGCCACCCGTGGCTGATCAAATAAGCGGTCAGCAGGCATCCCCTCTTCCCCACCCCAACCCCCCTTCCCTTCCCCACCCTAACCCCCTTCCCTTCCCGAGGGCTAATATCAACTTTTGTATATTTCCACTCCCCCTCGCGGGTGGTTGATGAGCGCTCCTGATACGGGTGTTCTCCTGTCCTTTCCTGCTTTAATAATATCCTTCTGTCTATCCTCTTCTAGCACAATATGATCCTTATCCAGAACCTTCTCTGAACGCATGAGTATACAGGGCAGTTGCCCATTGGCCCCAAGGATTTAGGGGGCCCCCATACATGCAAAGTTACATTGGTTTTTGAAAAGGGGGGTGGGGTGGGGGCTATTCTAATGCGTCACTTCGAGCTTCCATGGATACATTTGGCAGACGGACGTGCTTTGGTGCTGCTAACGAAGCAAGAACTCGCAGTTAAGTAACATATCCTGTTTCGCTTCGATTCTGTACATTTCCTGTTGAATCTTTTATTGTTCGATTTTTTTCACTTGAAAAAGGCGAAAGCCGCAAATTTTGTGTATTTTCTGTCTTCTCTTTAGTTTGCTCTGTATTGTTTGGGTTTTGTTTCTCACGCAGGGTTTCGCTACATACAACTTTTTCTTTTTGCCCAATTTTGACTTTGCTTATAGCCCTGCTGCGACCTCACAGTTTTTCTGTGGTTTTTATGATATTGGGATGGGGGCTGCAGCCTTTTGCTTCACCGAAGGGCCCGTGAAGATGTTACAGCCCATATCGTTATCGTGTTCACGCGTTGTCTCTGAACTCAAACTCAAACTCACCCCACTTCCCGCCACTACCACCACTCCTCTCCCACCACCTCTATACCCGCCCCCTGGGTTTAATCTGCTTCCTTTCTGCACCCTGTCTCTCCTTCTTCCCCCCTCTCTCTTTACGTCAACTAGCCACCAAACCGTCTAGCCTCCCCTCAAATCCCACCCTCTCCCCATTTCACTGACCCCCCTCCAGCCAAATCTCCCACCCCGCTCCCCCCGCCATCCAAAAGCCCCCTTTCCCTCTTCTGTCATTTCACTGTCTAAACATTGTAGTCACCTCTCACCCCCCCTCCCCCCCCCCCTTTTCTCTCTCTATTGACCGACGGACCGATCGCTTCTCCAGCCAATCCCCACTCTCCGCGCCTAATTTGTCCCCCCCCCCTCCCACCTCCTCTCCTGTCTTCTCTTCCCCACCCCCACCCCCACTTTTGACATTTCCACTATAATGGCTGTTGTGACGGGGTCGAAGTAGATAGATAAAGAGAGAGGGGGAAGAAAGATAGATAGATAGATAGATAGATAGATAGACAGACAGACAGACAGACAGACAGATAGATAGATAGAGAGAGAGAGAGGTAGATAGATAGATAGACAGACAGACAGACAAACAGATAGAGAGGTAGATAGATAGATAGATAGACAGACAGACAGACAGATAGATAGAGAGGTAGATAGATAGACAGACAGACAGATAGATAGAGAGGTAGATAGATAGACAGACAGACAGATAGACAGACAGACAGACAGACAGATAGATAGATAGATAGATAGATAGATAGATAGATAGAAAGATGGATAGATAGATAGATAGATAGATAGAAAGATAGAAAGACAGACAGACAGACAGATAGATAGATAGATAGATAGACGGACAGACAGACAGAGTAAACTCGTTCTCTACTCGGCTTTTTCATAGGGTACGGTCCCCTAACAAAAACCTCTACAGTTCCCCCCCCCCCGCCCCACTCCCACTGTTTTTGTCCCGTCCAAAATTTTATTGACCCCCCCCCCTCCCCTGACCAACCTCACCCCACCCTTGTTTCATCATGTACACTTTCTATACCCGGACTCCACATAGCCACTCCTTACTCACCGTTCAATGTCTGCATTCTCATGTCAGCACTCCCCCCTCCCCTACCCCCCTCCCCTCCCCTCCCCCATACAAAACTCACACATAACAAGCCCTTATTTTCTTTGGCTCTCCCCCACTACCCCCCTTTTTTTTCCTACTCTGTTTCATCAGCCAAACCTCAGCTGCTCCCTCGTCTCTCCCCCCCCCCCTTCCTCTTTCTATTGACCTCCCGACCAACCTCTCCTCCCCCCCCCCCCGCCTTCTATTCTGCTCCGTGGTTCTGTACGCTTGCCCCATCACACCACCCACTCCCGTCACTTCGCCATCCAAACCTCTACAATGCCCCCCCCCCCCCTCTCTCCCTCTCCCTCTCTCTCTCTCACGTGTCACTCCAAAACTGGTCTCTATCTACTTCAGTCTTATTTTTTTTCTTTCTTTCCTTCTCTAGCACTCGATGTATAGTCTAGTCCCTCTTTGCTGTGTAGACCTGCCTGCCTGTTTGCCCGGCCGGCCGCCCCCCTTGTTCCCTGCCTGACGAGCTTGTCTCCTCTCCCTGCCCGCTCCCGGACTCCCCCCCCCCACTCCCCTCCCCACCACTTGTATGTTGTTCACACCACCACTACCACCAGGCACCAACCACATCGACAGCTCGGCTGACCCCAGTGGAGTGGTGGTGGTGGTGGTACGTCGACAGGCACTCATGTCTCGTGTCATCCGACATTTTACACACAAGTACGAACACGTCAGGAGACAGTGAAAGAGAGAGAGAGAGAGAGAGGGGAGAGGGAGATAGAAAGATAGAGATAGATAGAGAGAGAGGGGGAGATGGATACAGAGAGAGAGAGAGAGAGGAGGGGCTAGATAGATAGATAGATAGATAGATAGAGGGGAGAGGTAGATCGATAGAGAAACAGGGGGAGGTGGAAACAGAGGGAGAGAGAGAGAGAGAGAGAGAAGAGGGGCTAGATAGGGGTAAGAAAATTAGAGAGAGAAGGGGGAGGCGGATGGAGAGAGAGAGAGGGAAGAGGCTAGATAGATAAAGAGAGCAGGGGAAGAACGATAGATAGATAGATAGATAGATAGATAGATGGACGGGTAGATAGATAGATAGATAGATAGATAGACGGGTAGATAGATAGATAGATAGATAGACGGGTAGATAGATAGATAGATAGATAGATAGATAGATAGATAGATAGATAGACAGATAGATATATAGATAGATAGATAGATAGATAGATAGATAGATAGATAGATAAAGGCAGAGAGAGAGAGAAAGAAGAAAAAAAAGGTAAGATGAAACGCAAAGAGAGATAAAAGGCACAAAACATAATAGAGTTTAATGAAAGAGAGAGGGAGAAGGAAGGAAAGAAGACACGCGATACACAGAAGGAAAGAGCGAGGCAGAGAGGGGAGAACGGTGTGAAAAGAACAAAAATCGAGATAAGACGAGGGTACATAGATGCAAGGGTAGGGCAGATTGAGATTGAAGGAAGGAGAGAGAAAGAGAGAGAGAGGGAGCTCAGGCCTAACTATTCATCCGAGCTTGTATATTGCCGCCCGTTTGATTCAGTGCAAGTCGGGGGGTGCGAGTGGGTGAAGTAGAAAGCGTTGGGGGGTGGTGTGTGTGGGGGGGGGGCAGATCTAGCTATAGGAGGACGTTTTCAATGAGCCCCCCAAAAAGCGACGAGCAAGAGAGAGAGAGAGAGAGAGAGAGAGAGAAAGTAGAGAGAGCAAGTAGAGAGAGAGAGAAAATGGGGAGTGGGTAGGGGGGGGGCGTTTAGGGTGACAGCAGGCGGATGAAACATCTGGCCATGGCACATACAGAGTGTGTACACGCCTGTACACTGTTTGCGTGTGTGTGTACAATTATGCTTATGCTTCTATAAATGTGTGTAGATGTGTGGGGGAAACATAAGGCCCGTGCTGGAGTGTGACTCGAGGGCACGGGCTAATATGGGCGGAGGGGGGGGGGAGAGATACGTTCTGGAAGTAGGTTAAGTAAGGGAGACCCACGGAGAGGGGCCGAGGAGAGGTACAACTGTCTCCTCCCTCTTCTCTCCTCCCCCCCCCCCCCGTTTAAAAAATCCACACTCATAAAATTTGGTATCTCATTATTATTAACGTCACCCGCCATGCCTGGCCCCTGCCCCCCAAACTCCTCACCTCCTCCATATCATGACAGGGTCATCGTGACATACAGCGGATGGTCGGGCAATGTCGGTGGTACAGAATGATGTACACTGTGGTCACGATAGATTGGAAATCAAAACGTCTGGAATTTAATTATTATTATTGTTATTGTCATTATATCGTATCATTATTACAGTGTTTTATTATTATTGAACTCGACATTCTTATGTGTGATCCCGTGGTCCTACTCCCCCACCCCCCCCCTCCTCCCAACCCCGCTAGTTTCCATTGCCCAGATGTAAAACTATCAAGAAACTGAAAAAAACTAGTTAGCTACTTAAAGGATTGAGGTTAAACTTATTTTTGTAGGCCTGTTAGTTTATGCATTTGTTTGTGAGTATAGTACGTGGACAGTGTTGATATAGTTTTTGTAGTTGGGATACGGAGGCGGGGGAAGGGGAAAGAGAGAGACAGAGAGAAACAGAGAGAGAGAGAGAGAGAGAGAAGTGAAAGGGGGTGGGAGGTTACATAGCGTGTTTAAACCATAGCAAAATAAATTTCCGACGACTGCTACAGCAAAAACAACAACAGCAAGAACAAAAAATTCTCGACCGCCATCCCACCCCCCCCACCACACTTTCGTGCTCCCCTCCCGTGTTTCTGTGAGTTTGACCCCACCTGTTCAGGCCCCCAACTAACTCGTCCGTCACCATTTTGGTTTCTGGCCCCAGCTTTCGCCTTCCCCACCCCCCCTCTCCTTTTCAGCTAATTTTGATACAGGGAATTCTCCCCCAGCGAGCTTGCCCTCCCCCCCATCACCCCCACCCCTTCTGTTTCTGACAATAACAGACCCCGCTTTTACAGCACACAGTGCTGCCTTTAATCTCTCATCCTCTTTCCCCCAGCCCCCCCTCAAGTTTTTCCCTACCTTCCCCCCCACGTCCTTATCCTTCATCTTTATAGCACACACAGCATACAAGAGTTTGCAAAACGGCTCTACACACTACACACAGTGAATGACCCACGGTACAAAACACGATCAATGCCCCTCGGTCGTGCCCGCCACCCCTCGGTATCAGTCCACGTGGATAGTGGTGCCCAATCAGGAGGGGAAGGGGTGATGACGTAGTAGATTAGGGCCCTTATATGGCAAATCCACCCCGGAACCACCCCTCTCCTCTAAGTGACCCCTGACCCCCAGCCCTGAAGGTTCCGTGCGCTGGCTAGGTATCGCGATGGCTTCCCCTCTATAGCCTCTCCACCCCCAGCCCCCATCCCAGTGAGATCTCCCCACCAACGCAGAGGCCTGCCTACCCCACACAGCTGCGTGTGTAGACAGCAGACTGCGAGGGTTGGGGGGCGGAAGCTCCTAGCCCCGACACTTGATTCGAACGAGCACAGGGGAAGGTCGGTGGTTGGAAAAGCAGACGAACAACACTACACTCCACCACACTACACTTACGTGTGTATATCGTGTGAAGCTAAACCAACCTTCGGTCACATTGTGTTTTTGTTTACATTCTGTACAGTAAGGTAAGTCCGCATCATTTTGTTACATTTTTGCTGTCCATTGTAATTAAGGTTGTACTGAACGATAGGTCGCCTTTTAAAAAAGTTATTATATAACTTGCCCGGCATCAATAGTTGTCCTCCTCTCACCCCTTTTCTTTTCTTGGAAAAAAAAAATAGATCTAGAGATTAGTAGTAGAATAGACTAAACAACGACATTGTTCGGAATATTTTACCCGTGTTATTGTTTTCATATGATAATTATTATGGACCTAAGCATATATTGTAACAATGTAGACAGTAGATCTGTGGGAAGGGGAGGGGAAGCAAGGTGTGATCAACAGACTGCGGGCGGAGAGGAAATAGCTGGGCTGGGTTTGCGTGCCTTTCGATATGACGCACTTCATCAAGTTCATGTCTAGCAAAATTCAGGCTGATCAGATGTGAAATCTGATAGACCAAGATCGAGATCTAAAAAATGATTTTAATAATAATGAACAATAACAAACAAATCTAGTCTGGTATTCAGGGATTGGGGATGAGTGTGACCATCTGTTACCACTGACCACACGCGCCTGTACGGGCGTACCACTCGGCCCCATCCCGTAACATTTTGATCGTCCGGATACGCTGAATCCTGGTTTGTGTGTACTCCCTTTCAAAAGTAACCTGGACAGAGTAGAGATCTAGACCTCTATATCTAGCTAGTAAACCCAAAGAAACTGTAAACACCAGGCATGATAAACATTTTGAAAGGTGGGTCCAAATAAAATACTTTTCGTTTCTTCAAGTTGATTGTTTTTGTTTTGTCATTAGCCGGAGTTGTGCCCAAGTGGGAGGGAGTGCTAGTTTAATCGCCTAACCAGCCCGTGAAGTTACCCATCCTAGCCAGTTGTTTTTTGGTTTTTTCTTCTTCCTCCTTTATAATCTTCAGCCCTTGCCTTACAACCACTTGATGTCAGTGTTTCCCTCACCGCACCCCCCCCCCCCCAATCCCCAACTTTTTAGGCAAGAAAAACAAAACGCAAAGAGATAGCGCGACCATCGTGGAGGGGGGGCGTAGCCCTGAAACGGGGAGAGGTGAAAGGTGAAAGTTCAAGGGTTATCAGCGTTGGGAAAGCGCCAGCTCGGCCCGTTTTGCGGTGTTGAATTGCAGCCCCACCCCCTACTCTTTCTTTCTCCCCCCCCTTTTTTTTATTGAGTCAGTTGGAAGTTCAGGCCATGCTAGGGCAGTGTCACCCAGGAACTGGGGCTGGGAAACTGGTTTAAGCCATTATGCTCATTAGGGGAGCGAGGGTGTGGGATGAATGTTATGAATTAGGCTTTTGTGAAGCGCAGAGCCAATTTTAACCATGATCAAGACCCCTCCCCTAAACCATTTATATGGAAAATATGGAAAATAATAGAGAGATCTTGCAGCCATTATCCACCTTTACCCTACCTGCTTCTGTTGATCCCACAACCCCAACCCCCACCTCACGTTGGCCCATGGTATTACATAATTACTTCGGGATGTGGACCTACTGTTGAAAAGGAAATAATTTCTCCCCCCCCTCTCCCCCCCCCCCCCCAAAAAGAAAAGTGTATAACAAGCTTGCAACTCTCTTTCCCAGTACTAACTGTACACCAGTGAGGTACTAGTGCTGTGGTTTATTGCTGAAATTTGATTTTAAAAAGCCTATATTAAGTGTGGGGGGGGGGGGGGTGAGGATGAATATGAGAATCGGTGGCCTTTTTTTTTTGGTCTATTTTGAAGATGAGCTTTTGCTTAAGCTTAAACCCCCCCTCCCCCAAATTCTTGTACAGTTTACATTATATTCAGTTTTACATAATGTCACCACTTTTAAAGCTGTTTCAGAAGTCCTTGCATTCTCAACAAGATCATTGAATGAAAAACCTGTAGTTCCTCCATACTTCTACAACCTTTCCTTCTTCTCCATGCAAAAGCTAATATATGTACATCATAACATATTCACATATGGAATGACATGGCTATTTATCACACTGGCAGATGAATAGCAGGGCTGATCTAGCCCAGCCCATGTATTAACTACATAACACCACCAGTAATACTGTAATATGGTTTCAAACTAAGTCACTGGTTTTGATGTCTGTGATTAATTAGGTTAGTTCGTCAAACGTAATTAATTCATATTACAAAAACTAGACATTTCACAAGCAATGTGAATTCATTCCATTTTACACCCCTCCTGCGTTAAATTTTACTCCATTAGTCATGATTATGTCTCCATTATTTGTGTTCTTGTAGAATGAATAAATAAGAAACAAGGCATTTTGCAATGTTGAACAATGGAAATACATGAAAATGCTTTCAGTAAAAAAAAAAAATGTGAATCATTAAAGTCAGAGGGGGAGGAAAAGAAAAAAAAAGGGTGCAGAAAAAAAAACTTGAATTTAGGTTACTTAGCTTGAGAATGTGTGAGAAACAGATGGTTTGAAGGAATTTGCAAACCAGCCATCTTTGGGGCTGGCAGAAAATTATCCAACATTTGGACAGGTGAGTTAGGAGAGGAAAAACATTTTTAGAACAAAAAATTAATAAGTTAGGAAGGGATGAAAATCGGGGGGAGGGGGGGGGGAACATTTAAATAAAAATGAATAAAAGAGAAGAACATCCACACTTCTTCATGTTCATCTTTTTTTTTTTTTTAAATTTTAAATATAGTTTAGAACATGAATGGGAGATCAAATCAAGAGACACCCACCTCCACAGAGTTCAGTTCCTGCTGATGAAAAAGAATAAGAGAGAATGAGAGAGAGACACATGAAGAAAGAGAGAGAGAGAGAGAGAGCGGATGTTCGTGAGGACCTTTTCCCCCTCCTGAAACCACAGCAGTTTTATTTCTAGGACTAGAGTAAATTGTAATGGCCTAATTCTCTACCCCCACCCCAACTCCCCGGTTCTTTGTCCCTTAAGGTGAAGTTTGGAGAGAAGGGGAAGGAAGAAGCCCCTCCCCCTCTTCTCCCCCCCCCCCCCCCCCTTCCGCCAAGAGCCATCATTTAATTCCTTGTGTGTAACATTTTAAAGCATTAGTCATACAGTGGGCAGACACTTTACTCACTCAGTGGTGTGTGTGCGTCCGGGTGTGTAAGTGTCTATGTGTGTGCAATTTGTGAAGTGTCCAGAGCCCTCCCCCCCCACCCCCCTTGCAACCCACACACAGCAGAGTCTAGTGTACTCTACCTTGAAATATGACTACTTCTCCTTGTCCCGTCTATCAAAAGGAGGCAAATTTTGTCAAGGGTTCAACTACTGTTGTTTCAGAGAGTGCATGTTAAAGGCATGTTCACATTTTTGCAAGGAGATGGGATACTCAGTGATGATGATGATGAGTTAAGCATAACCAGTACATTTTACAAGGGTTGCATAATAAACTATCGTAACTCCACTTTTTGTTTGTATTGGGGGGGGGGGGGTAAAAACTGAGTTATTGTGGCATGTTGGTAACCTCTGACAGCCCCTAAGTTGTGCCCTAAGTTGTCGATTAAATTGTGAAAACTAAGGGTTGAATAACGTTTTCTTAAAATATCGTAATTGTACACCCACACATACACACACAAAACGGGAGGAGACAAGAAAATAGGCAATGCAGCACTTTCTTTATCCAAACTCAACCAAGATCCTTAGGTCAGTCTAATTTAGAGTTGTATATACCGCAGGATCGGATTCCCTACACCAGACCGATGTGGTGACCAGCAAATCTAAGTAGAGGCCTGTAGGAATGACGTCACTATTTCTATGTGCAAACATGACGTCAATCCCCATCTCTCTGAGTTCCTAGGGTTACTGGCTAGGAGAGTATCAGAGTAGGTTATGAAATATTGTCTCCCCCCTCCCCCCCCCTTTTTTGTGTCCTTTCTGGTGGCTCCCGTTGGTTATTTGGGTGCCTTCAAATAAAAAGTCGATCTTATTGTGAAAGCTTGTCCACGTGGCAGATTGCAGCACCCTGATACCAGCTAGTGTTTCTGTGCGTGAAAGGAAGGGGGTTTTGGGGGTATGAGAAAGCAGAGAGGCGGACATGAGATTGAATAGGTTATTTGTCACATGTGACTTGGCTCCCCCCGGCATTCAACCTGAGGACCCCCCCCCCATCCGCCGTGGGCGATGCAGCCCAACCCACTATTCTGTGGACCAACTTTTCTCTTCAATTTGCCCCCCCCCCCCCATAATCACTCCTTCATGCATGGCGGGTGGGTGGTGGACGGGGAGCTTCTGGTATGGTCTCCAACTGTCCTGTCATTCTGTCGCATTCTGTCTATCCTTTTGCTTCTCCCCAGCACGGTGCGGTCATTATCTCGTGTCCACAACATACTTTTTCTATACACCAGCTCAAACCGCCATGCTTCTCTCCAACTCTGCAGAGGGCCAGGCATCTCAGCTAGCGGACTTTTATTTGTCCCAGTTCAATTTCTTCATTCTTTGCGCCAACTAATCTTCTCATTTCTTCTCAACCCTCTTGCCGCCACAGGGCCGATATATCGGCCCACCATACACTGCAGAAGACTGCCGCACGGGCAATATAATATCGGCCCATCATACACTGCAGAAGACTGCCGCACGGGCGATATATCGGCCCTACCATTTCATCCTAAAACTGCGAGGGGCCGATATATCGGCCGACATTTTTCCAGCATGTTTTGCAATGTTAATTTTACTATTTCCTGCTGTCTTTCTACCCGATGCTTCATTATTCTGGTAGACTGGAGGAAGGAAGGGCGTTTTGAGCTTAGCAGCCAAATGTTTAAGTCAATCCCTGATTGTGGACACCCAAGGAAAGACAGAAAGAAAATTCGTGCTTGAGGATGAGAAATGAAACATTTCAAACTCCAAAGTTGGGAAATAACCGATTGTGTTACACAAGCAGTGCCAGGTTGTCCAATTGTGGGTGTCTTTTTTTTTTTTCTTCCTCTTTAAACCCAACCCTGCCCTAATTGATACTCAGCAAAGAGTGAAATATGAATTAGAAACTGGTAATTTACATTGTATGTAACCCTGTGTTGGCAGTTGTAAACGAGAGAAATTTGAAAAAGAAACTGTGAATTCTAAACGAACAATATAGATTACATTACTCTGTGAATATTAACTTACAATGTTTACATCTGGTGATTTCTGATGTCCTCCCCCCCCCCCCCAACAAAACAAAACAATACAACCCCCCTCCGTTCCCCTTTTTGTTTACAGGTAACTTTCCTTATCTTTCCAGTAGGCTAGAATACATTACTTTTGTTTGTTTTGTTTTTTTAAATAGCGAATCCACATTTTTGCAAAGCTTAAAATCTCTATCACTGACGACAGAAATTTTCTTTTATCTTTTCAATGCTTGTTTGAAACTTTACCTAAAGACACATTCATTTTTGTTAAGCACCTCATTTTTTAAGCTGTTTGAAATCTGAAAAGTTGACGGTGACCTAGACATGTTCGAGTTTCTGTAAAAATGGTTGCCTATTCAGTTTCATTATTTATTGTGCACCCTTTTTTTATTCCCTCCAAATAAAAGATAGCTTTAATATTGTCTGACCTGCTGAGGAATGTTTTAGAAAAGATGACGCAGGTCTGTAGTTCATTATACATGCAGTTTAGTGGACTTTTTTTTGCTATAAGCTGCAGACACTTGTGGGTTTAGTGAATGTAAATTAAAATCATCCTTACACATAAAATATAGCCATGTCACAGTTTGTAAACTGTGAATCTTGTAAATCACATCCCAGCCATTAAGCCTATGGAAGTGTGAGGCGTGTGATTGACATCAAGTTAACACATAGGAATGACATTCTTCCCATGTAGATCCGCTGGTTACATCACACCGACATCGGATTGATGTAGGGAACCTTGCCCCTGTGGTAACCCGATCAACCCTACGATATCCTACACAAATCTACGTCGGATTGATGTAAAGATGCCGGCTGGGTTCTTACTATAGCCTGCGATATACTTGTCAGCCTAATGAATGCAAACTTAAATCATCTTTACACACAATTTGTAGCTATGTCAGTTTGTAAACTGTAAATCTTGTAAATCATATCCCAGCCAGTAAACCTATGAAATTTGAGGCATTTGATTGACATCAAGTTAACACATAGGAATGACATCATTCCTAGGTAGATCTGCCCAAAATGTATGTCTTTGCGCCGACATTGGTTTGATGTAGGGACTCCGCCCTTACGGAAATCACTGTCAGATTGACGTAAATGCTGACTGGGATTGTGGTCGTAACATTTACTTTTCAGAAATGTAAATGGATAACATTAATAGTGATAATAGTGATATGACTTATGAATAAGTGACTGAGTTTTTCATACAGTATACAAGTATCTCACAAGGAACCAGATTTGCGATTTCGCATAAATTTATCAAATTTTTGTAACATTAAGATTATCATATCATTTGCTGAAAATTTCCTGTCCTATACTGGTTTATTGAAGATATTTAAAAATCCTGCACATGAGCTAAAAGTCAGGTTGTGACAGGACTTTTCAGTTCTGAACTCTTGCAAAAGCTTGGGGACTTGTGAAAATACAGCAATGGTACAGGGTGAACATAAATCAAGCTGTGAAAAAGTATAATAAGGGTGAAAAATCAGAAAGTTGTGATACAGTATAATAAGGCTGAAATACAGCCAACTGTGAGACAGTATAAAGTGCCCCATACATGCTCAAATTTGTTTGTAAAACATTTTTGATCAAATTTTTTTGACAGTTTGACCTTTGCCCTACACGCTCATATTTTTTTGTCAAACATTAGTTTGTGCCCAGAGTTTGTAATGGAGGGACCAACAGCCTTGGCTCTTGCTTTAGCCTTTGCCAAGAAAAACAAAAAAGAAAAGAAATAAATGAGCATCAAAAAACCACACTGAAGGCTGGTAGATATCTGCACCGGCCCCCAGACTTTTGAGAATCATCCAATTTCTTCAACTCCCTTCGAAAACTCGTCCGCATTGAGTTAATTTTCTTTTTCATTTCTTTTTTTGTGGCATCTGCATAGATCTACCACTCCCTGTATTTCAGCAGCACAGCCTCATAGGCATCTTCTTTTTTTTTTTTTTTAAATCTCTGTCACTCTGTTCTTTACTTTTAACTTTCCATAGTTCAGGCAAACTCTGGTACACTTCAATCAGCTCCAGAATAATTTTTTCTTCATCCTTTGATGGCGCCATGATGATGTAACAAGTAGAACTTTTCTATCCGGCAGTAACTGAAAAAATAATGTTTGCACAAATAAATTTGATGAAGCTCACACACGATCAAATAGTTTGACGGTTTGACAAAAAATATCAACAGAAAACAGATCTGTCAAATATTTGACATCAAATTTTTTTGACCATCAAACACGCCCATACACGATCAAAAACCTATCAAAAAATTTGTGTCAAACATATTTGATCAAACCATCAAACAAATTTGAGCGTGTATGGGGCACTTAAGAGTAAACATACAACCAGTTGTGATACACTATAATAAAGGTGAAAATACAGCTAGCTGCGATGCACTATGCAATTGTGATACAGAATAATAAGGGTGAAAATATAGCAAGCTGTCATACATCATAATTAGGGTAAAAATACAGAAAACTGTGATACAATACTATAAGGGTGAAGTACAGCAAGCAGTGATATGGTATAATCAAGGTGAAAATACAGTAAGCTGCGAAAGAGTATAACAGGGGTGAAAATACATCAAGCTGTAATACAATGTAATAAGGGCGAAAATACAGCAAGCTGTGGTACAGTATGTTAAGGGACAAAATACAGCCAGCTGTGATACAGTATGATAAGGGTGAAAATATAGCAAGCTGTGATACAGTACACTGTAAGGGTTAAAATGCGGCAAGCCGTGATACAGTATGATAAGGGTCAAAATACTGCAAGTTGTGATACAGTATGATAAAGGTCAAAATGCAACAAGCTGTGATACAGTATAATATTAGGGTCAAAATATAGCAAACTGTGATACAGTATAGGAAAGGTCAAAATTCAGCAGGCTGTGATACAGTATAATAAGGGTCAAAATACAACCAGCTGTGATACAGCATATATGATAATAAGGATCAAAATACAGCAAGCTGTGATACAGCATATATGATAATAAGGATCAAAATACAGCAAGCTGTGATACATCATAATAAGGGTCACAATACAGCAAGCTGTGATACAGTTATAGTAAAGGTCAAAATACATCAAGCTGTGATGTGATATGATAAGGAGGGCCATTCAGCAGTTAAGAAATATACATTAGTTGCACCATATATTTATATCATTATTAGGTGCATGGTAGTTTAGGTACATTTGTGCAGTGTCTTGCAAACTAAAGCAAAATGAAAATTTAATTTTACTTTGGTTTAATGGCTTGTAATTGAATGCTGGCGTTTCACGAGTGTGATTCATAGTGTGGTACTTGAACACAAGATAAAATTATATGCAAATGAAACCTGTTGGAAAAGGTTTTTGGGCTAAAAAGCAGCTGAAATATTTATCATTTTTATGAAAACACAGGTTAGTGTGTTGAGGGAGAGAGAGAGAGACAGAGACTGTGAGATCGAGAGATTGACAGAGAGAAAGAGAGAAAGAGAGAGAGAGAGAGAGAGAAACCATCCACATCATTTAATAGAATGTATGCCATGGTTTGCTGGTCATTTAGGTACCAGATAATATCTAGGTAGAGAAATGAGAAATTAGAGGCGTTGAAATCAAGTTCATGAACCACGTCAAAAGTGTGGCAACCGCTGGTTCTCGCAAGGCAGTTGCGCTTTCTCCTCCAAAGTTGCACACATTTTTAAAATTATTTTGTTCCTCCAAGGAGTGGCATGAATTACATGACGTGTCTTGTGGTTTTTTTCTTCTTTTTTATCTATGCTGTTTTCACTCAATTTTTATCATTTCTCTGCAGGTTGTATCAAAGGAAGAAAGATTGTGTAAAAGAAAGCACCAGGTCTGCTGGCTTGGTTCCACTGGCAGGCATGATGGCAACTGTACAGCCATCCAATAATTCTGAACTTCAGTTGTATCGTGTATTACAGAGAGCTAATCTACTGCAGTATTTTGAGACTTTCATCACACAAGGTAAGCAAATGATGTATTAAATCGTCAACACTTGTACAATAAATGCCCTTGTCATTTTTCACCTTTTGATATTACATATATATGGATGAAAAAGCAGTTTAATTTGGAAATTTGAAACAAGTTTCACTGTTTTGCACTATGAAAAAGTGAAATCTTGTCTTTTGTTAGAGATTTTTTATACATATGATCGTGTAAGTCTTTGAGCTATCATTATATAGGATACTGATATCTGTTCAGTTTACCCCCAAAAATAACTTGGAATTTATTGCATGAACACGATAATATGCTTATTCATTATTCATTATTCCTTTTCCTTTTCATAAAATTTAGTACACATACCACAGCTGTCAGCCTATCCTGGGAGAACTTGGTGGGTGGGTGGTGGGTGCTTCAGGTAGGGTCTCCTTCTGTCCTGTTGTCTTGCCTTTTCTAGCAAAATTCTCCAAACCCAGACTCAGAACTCAGAAAAGGTATCTGTTTGTTAACTCTTTCCCTACCACACATTCTGGGCAGTATTCCACGATTGGACCAAGCTATGTTTGAGCCACCATATTGTTCCCTCAATAGACAACCAAAAAATATGAAATTGTGTGAAAATGAATGTCAATTCAAAATATTCAGGTTTGAATGTACAACAGTGAATTGTATTTACAAAAATTGTGTTTCGTAAACACTGAATTGGAATTGAACATGAATTTCATGAGCCGCATTTTGCGGCTCGCGGTAGGAATCGGGATTTCGCTTGAGCCGCAAAATGTGGCTCGCGGGAGGGAAAGAGTTAATACATGTTTAATGTACTATGTGTTAATATGCTGCATTCTCTCCAGAACTTCAGTTTCAGCAACTGAAATGATATCTTCATAAAAAAATATAAATACCGAACCCTGCCATGTTTCTATGTGAATCTCCTTAGGTGCAAGTTCAGCCCCCAATTTACTTGTCCATCACCATTTTGGTTATTGGGCCCAGCTTTCCTCTTCCCCACCCTTTCACTTTCAGCTTAGAGCCCGCTTGTTAAAGGGATGGAACGATTCGATAATTAACTATAATTAATACAGCAAATCCTCTCAGGCATGCCAAAATCAGGCAGACTGGTGGCAGGGATAAAACTTTACCACTCTATTGATAGAAAACGACAGTTGACATAATAATCTAAATTGACAGAAATAAAGAAAACTCTGTATTTGAGGACCAACCATCATTTTCATTGATTTTTTTTCAACTTTTAGTGATAGCGACATACATAATTATTACTGATTTCGTGACGTCACCTCATACTTAGTATGAAGATCAACATTCTTATGTTATCACAATTCTCCATCACCAAAAGATTGTGGGGCAGTGATATGTTTAACTACGTAACTGCAGCTGGCAGAGACCAATTTGCATGATAGATACAAACAGAGACATTAGAAACCCTGTCATCAGAATCCTAATTGCAGTTATACTCCCAGCACTTTGTGAAATACATGTGTAAGCTTTCGCAGATGCAGAGAGCTTAAGCATAGAGAACTCCCTGTCGGTCAAAAATCCTGGAAAATGAGAATTTCTGAGGCACACATCTGGAAAGTATTTCTTCCGTTTCTTTAATGTGATGAAAAGCTGGTTTTTAATTTTTTTTTCAATGGTAAGAAACTTGCATCTGCACACAGAAGCCAGGGCTTAATAAAACTGGTTGGATTGGATTATGTAAATTACTCTACCAGTTTATCAAGCAAAAATGAATTTTCTAGAAATTTTCTCCAACATATATATATATATGGCCTTTAGCGTCTTTACAGACGGTCTTAGCAGCTAGAATATTCACTTTCACTTTGACTGACAGCTTCTCTCGTGGCTTATTCTACCAATGTTTGACCCGAGAGTGCGATGGCAGTGATTGCAGGTCAGTCTTTTGGGTTCACTTTGGCGAGTGTTTTCATTCCGCCTCTGTCGTTTTGTCAGGTATGTTTCTTTTGCCTTGAAGTCTATTGCGGGCGTGCCACTGCGCAATTTTTGTCTCCATCTGCTTCGATCATTTGCAAGGTTCTCCCATTCATTGGGGTCGATGTTGAATGCTTTCATCGTGACCTTGCAAGTGTCTTTGAATCGCAGATGTGGCCTACCTCTGGGTCGGTTGCCAGTAGCAAGTTCCCCGTAGAGAATTTGTCTGGGGATGCAATCATTTTCCATACGGTGGAGATGTCCAAGCCACCGCAGTCTTTTTTTGCCTAGGAGAGCCTGAGTTGATGGAATGTTGGCTCGGCTCAGAACTTCGATATTTGAGATCCTGTCTTGCCACTTGATCTTGAGAATTTTGCGTAGGCAGCGCAGGTGGAAGGAGTTGAGGGATCTTTCATGTTTGGAGTAGGTGGTCCATGTCTCTGAGCCATACAGCAGGGTGCTTAGGACGCAAGTTTGGTACACGAGTACCTTTGTTTTGATGGTCAGCTTGCTATTGTTCCACACCCTTTTTGAGAGTTTGCCAAAAGCTGTGGCCGCCTTTCCTATTCTGGCATTTATTTCAGTTGTTATGTCTGTGCTACCACTGATGGTTGAGCCTACCTAGCAGAATTTTCCCATTGCTCCAGAGGAGAGCCATTCAGCATGATTGGGTTGGGGTTTCTCAAGCCTTGTGTCAAAACTACAGTTTTTGAGACACTGATCTTTAGCATGAATTTGTCACAGGCTTTGGCAAGGCTATTGATGAGAGCCTGGAGCGTGGTTTCATCGTGGGCCACGATTGCAGCATCATCTGCGAAGAGGAGCTCTTGTAACATAATATGCTCTGTACGAGATTTTGCTTTTAGTCTGGCAACATTAAAAATGGAGCCGTCCACTCTGGTGTTAATAAGTACTCCACCTGAACATTGACCAAAGGCATTCTTGAGTAGGGCTGCAAAATATATACCAAATAAGGTAGGAGCAAGAACACATCCCTGCTTCACACCGCTGTTTACAGCAAATGAATTGGATGTGCAGCCCTCAAAGTTGACACATGCCCTCATGTCAGTGTGGAAGGATGCAATAAGTTTTAGCAATGTTGGTGGACAGCCTATGGATTTAAGGACTGCATACAGGCCAGATCGGCTTACGGTGTCGAAAGCCTTTGTTAGGTCCACAAAGCATGTTATAAGCGGCCTGTTTTGTTCTTTACATTTTTCTTGGATTTGCCGAAGTGCAAATATCATGTCAATAGTTGATCGTTTGCTTCGAAAGCCACATTGTGTTTCTGGTAAGACTTTTTCCGCCAGTTGTTGAAGGCGGCAGAGGATGACGCGAGCAAAAGCCTTTCCAGTAATGCTGAGGAGGGATATGCCTCGATATTTGTTGCAGTCGCCTTTGTCTCCTTTGTTCTTGTAAAGTGTGACAATTTTGGCGTCTTTCATATCATGTGGTATCACGCCTTCTTTCCAACACTGCAGTAACAGATTATACAGGTGTGGTAATAGTGGGCCTTTTAGGTCTTTTAATACCTCTGCAGGAATGTTGTCACTTCCTGTGGCTTTTCCAGCAGACAGGTGGTCGATTGCATTGGAAAGCTCGACTAAGGAAGGTTCAGCGTCAAGTTCGGCCATTATTGGCAGTTTTGGGAGGTGTTCCTCAAAATCTGGTGGAATATTTTTCTCAGTTGAATACAACAGAGAGTAATGCTCTACCCACCTGTTCAGTTGTTCATTTTTATCTGTGATGGGTTCACCATTTACAGACTTAAGTGGGGCGCTTTTGGTGATGATTGGCCCAAGAGCTACTTTCATCTGACTAAAGGCGGTTTTCATATCTCCCTTTTCATTTGCCTCTTGTATGCTGTTACACAAGTCTGTCCAGTATTTGTTGGCGCAACGTCTTACCTCCAGCTGAAGTTTAGCTTTTGCATTTTTCAAACAAGTTTTTGTACTCTGATTGCAATTTTTGTTATACTCATTGAAAGCAGATTTCTTTTGCTCAATGAGAGGTAGGAGAATTTCGCTGTTCTGGGCTACCCAGTCGTTGTTTGAAACTTTATGCTGTCCAAAAGACTTGATGGCACAGTCATGAATTTTTGAACTGAGAGTGTTCCATGTTTCATCTACCGAGTCACATTGGGTGACATTATCCATGCTTTCAGCAAATAACTTTTCAAATGACTTTCTATTTGATTCATCTCTGATTGCTGTTACATTGATCTTAGGGATTGAAGGGGCTTTTGATCTGTATATTTTCTTGGCCGAAATTTTGATTTTGCTGACTACCAGTGCATGGTCGGTGTCACAGTCAGCACTGTGGAGGGAACGAGTTATTTTTATACAGCCCAAACTCTTCCTCCTTGAGAGAATAAGATCTAATTGATGCCAATGGCCAGACCTGGGATGGCGCCATGATGTTCTTTGGCATCTCTTAAGGTCAAAGTACGTGTTTGTAACACATAATGAGTTTACGGAGCATAGCTCCAGAAGGCGCTGCCCGTTTTCGTTGATGTTGCCAATGCCGAAGTGCCCAATGCACTTTGGCCATGCGGAGTGATCTGCTCCCACTCGAGCGTTAAAGTCACCCAGAATTAGCAGGCCTTCGGTGAGAGGGATGTTGTGGAGAGTCCTCTGCAATGCCTCGTAGAAAATGTCTTTGGTTTCGCCAGAGGAGGTAAGTGTTGGGGCATAGACACAGATAATGTTGGTAAAACCAGACCGGGTGTTCAGTCTGAGTGTCATGATGCGTTCTGACACTCCAATTGGAGTTGCGATCGAATTGATAAGGGAGTTTTTTACGGCGAAGCCCACGCCGTGGATTCTCGGCTGTTCGCTGCTAAGGCCCTGCCAGAAGAAGGTGTAGTTTTCTTCTTTGACTGACCCGGAGTCGGGAAGTCGAGTTTCTTGAAGGGCAGCGATGTCGATGTTTAGTAGCTGAAGTTCTCGATCAATAATTTGGGATTTCCTGATGGAGTCAATATCAGTGAGATCTTGCTGTTGCAAGCCTGGGCGCATTGTTCTGACGTTCCAGGTACCAAGTTTTAGTATTTTTCTGTTTTTGCCAGGTGCACACTTTACGTCAGCTTTTTGACTTTTGGTCTAGCTCCAACCACCTTATGAAGCAGGCTGACGTGGCGGAACAACACCCAACTGCCTGGGGGCTGCCCAGGTTATGGCGGGCGGTAGTTGATCAATGCAGCTGAAAAGCCGCTCCCACCGACAGAGGGGACCCCTGGCGCTCATCCGTACGCCAAATGGATTGAGCTTATCACCGGTAACTGCCACCTCCCGTGTTGTGCCCATCCGTAACGGATGGCTGGAGTGTCCTCTCCAAATCGGAAATGGGTGGGCTTATAGAGGAGAGACAGACGCTTGCCAAGCCCGAGCAAACGCCTCCTCGTTTTGCTGCCTTGCCTGGGCTATTTTTAAGAGATGGTGCTTTGCCCAGAGGCACCACCCCTCTCTCTGCCATTCTAGTTAAACCCAAGGGAGAGACCAGGTCAATACATTTGGAACTAGTCCGGCTGCAGGAGATGCTGGAAGCCAGTTTGATGCAGTTCTCCCTGACAACCACCTTCGGGTCTCCACTCCTGATTTTCTGTCTGGGTTTACTCCCATAGCCTTTGCTATCATAGCAACACACAAGGCAGTGTGGTATTTGTATTCAGGGTTACCTTCCCCTAGTCTTCCTCTCTCCCGAGATGACCCACAAGACAGTGGGGGTGACAGTAGCAGTTCTCCAACATGCTGATTGTAATATTAACAATTGAATGAGAAAACTTGAATGAAAATCTTAGTATTTATAACTAATTTCTCCCCATCATGGGTAAACTAAATCTATGGGTGTGTTATGCAGTAAAACATTTAAATTCTAATTATTTTAATAATTTGTGCAGTTTTGACATCATCAACCACTTGCAAAAGATTTACACAAAAAAATGTGGAGCATAGTTTTTTGTTGTTGTTTTAACTTGAGTATGGATCTACTGTCAGTGACTGTCTTATAGTTAAGAGAGAGACATACAGATATATACATAAAGTTGAAAGAAACATGTAGTTTTACTTACAGTTATATTCAACATTCAGGTACACCGTGAAAAGAAACATTCAAGTATCCTTAAAAATAAAACGTATCTTTAGGCATTCTTAAAGTTAAAAGAAACATTCTGATTATATACTTTCAATGAAAAGAAACATGCAGGTATCCTTAAAGCTCAAAGAGATGTTCAGATAACCTTAAAAGAAATGTTCAGGTATACTTAAAATGAAAAGAAACATTCAGGTATTCTTAAAGCTGAAATTTCAGGTGTACTTAACTTGAAGATGCAGAAATACCTCTACAGGTCCTTTCAGTTTCTTGTGGTATGGGACAGATGATCATTGTTAAGCATTAGTACGGACAAAGAAAAGATTAATTAATGAAGATGAGCAGTAAATTCTGTTGTTATTTATATTTTATGTCTAGTGTTTTTTATATTTTTATCTTTGGTGTTTGTTTGACTTTCAGGTGGCGATGATGTACAGCAGCTGTGTGAGGCTGGTGAGGATGAATTCCTGGAAATTATGGCTCTAGTGGGCATGGCTAGCAAACCTCTCCATGTTCGGAGATTACAGAAAGCTCTGCAAGAATGGGTGGCCAACCCAGCAGCCTTTGAAAGTAAGGATTTGTCATTCTTTTCTCTGCATTCTTTACAATGAACGTTCTTTACTGAATCCATTATGACCAGTTTTAAGAGATCTGCCCATCCTTGATCTGCTGTCCTAAGTAGAAGTAGCATGTTCGTCTATAAGTTTAGTCTAAGAATTTAGTACAAGACTGTCTCATCAACAGGGGCATTTATTGTTAGGCGGATTTGCTAGAAAACCATGGTTCTTTAGTAATGCTCCACATCTTTCATTCACCTTCTGGCTGTTCTAAACATCACAGATCTAACTTTTTAGCATTCATATAAACTTTTGAATGTCATTTTATTTATTTTCTGTGAAGAAAGTTTACATTTGGTTACATGATAAATTGTTGTGTCTGTCTTTCTGTCACTCACAAAAGATAATGGATTTTGATCTTTAGCCACCATAGTTTTTAGAAGAGTCTGTCAGTCATTTGACCTGGAGACATATTAGAATATAAGTACTGACTGACGTTTTCTTTACCTGTGTCAAATGTCCATTAATTTGTGGGTTCAGTTTCCACAACAAGAGTGGCTAAAGAGCATAGCATTAGCCTGCAGAAAGGATCCTCAAAACTGCCTTTTGTTCAGTTTGGAGGAATTCCAGATTTTGAATGATGATCTATTCTGCCATCCATCAACATTTTAAAGTTATGCTGTCTTGCTTGTGTTGTCTTCATTGTTTTCATGCTGGAGCCATTTGACCCAGGCCTGCTAAATTTTCTCATTGACACTTCTAGGGATAATGAATTAAGATTGGGGGGCTCATTTGATATGAGATGAAGTAAACCAGGCAAGACTAGGTAGGAATCAAAATTAACCTAATGGGTAATGCTCTTTCAGCATGATTTAATCTCTAGTTTATTGTCCTTTCTGCAAGAGGGCAGAATCCACAACTTGATTTAAAAGCTCTTGTACACATTTACAAAATTCTTTTCAAATCAATACAAAACAGTTTTTCTAGAATTTTATCGGGTGTAATGATGTGGTAATGGAACTATTTATTTCCACTTGTGAAACTTAAAATTGATGAAGTTCTGAACGCCAAACATAAACAGGGTGCTCAAGAAAGTCTGAAAGGTGCAAAATTGACGAAATATTATAAAAACCACAGAAAACTGTGGGGTCGCAGCAGGACTTTAAGCAATGTCAAAAACGGGCAAAAAGAAAAAGTTTTATGTTGCAAAGTCCCGCGTGAAAAATAAAACCCAAACGATACAAAGCAAACTGAAGACAAGACAAAAAATGTTCTAATTTTCGGCTTTCGCCTTTATCAAGAAAAAAAAAATGGAACAGAGAAAACAATTGAACAATAAAAAGTTTCAACAGGAAATGTGTAGAATCGAAGCGAAACAGAATATGGTACTTAGCTGCGAGTTCTTGTTTGGAGCAGCACAAGAGCATGTCCGTGTGCCAAATGCATGGAAGCTCGAAGTGTACAAAGTGGCTGTTGTCATGGTGACATGCCATAAAACCCCAAGTTCAAACTCAAAGGTCAAATCTCTGCTTTCATTTTCTTGTGTTTGCAGTTGCCAAGAAATATCCAACTCATGTGATGAGTATGACTGGTTCAGCCTCCCAGAACATGAGTCCCACACATCCACTGGAACGATCCAATAGCCTACAGGATTTCAAAGTAACCCCACCCCAATCCTCCACCATCTCCACGTCCACACCCTGGAGCTCGCAGACGGGGCCCAGAGGAGTAAGTCCGTCAGAGGGAAGTAATTTGGATGATCCCAGCTCTTCCAGTTCACCACAAGGAGATTTCAAAGACATCATGAAAGATGTGTTGGTCAGTAGTAGACACATATTCATTTACTAGTTTGTTGGTCTCATGATGTCATAGAAACTGTCAATCTGAATAACTCAGAAAAATCACATTATTTAGATGACCAGAAATGTTTTTGATTCATCATCAAATCACAAAGAATAGGTAAATAGGATGTTTTGTGAAAGGGCATTGCAAATACAGTAAGTAAGGAATACCAATAAGTGAGAAAATGTCAACATTCAAGTACGGCAGCAAATGACCACCAGACGGGATTATGCTTGTTCTGGTTTGGCCAAACGATGCAAACTATTCTAGTAACACAGGCTGAAAGATGACCGATTACTTTTTTCTGGTATGGCGGGGCAAAGGATATGGCCCATTAGGCTTTCTTTATTTGAACTATCTGACAAATAACATAATGACTAAAATTTGATTCACCTTAGTAGAGTGCTTTGTGTTGTCATTATCTTGGATGTATTTTCTCTCTCAATGACTCTAGTACAATCAAGAGGACGGAGCCTATGTGGGGATGATGAACATGACACAGCCAGTTTTACTGGAGCACCAGATTACGGCCATTGCAACAGCGGCAGCCATTCTAGCACAAGAGTTGCCACCCTTTGAACCCAAGTCGATGCCAAAAAAACAGATGAGCAAAGAAATTACTGTGAGTGAAATTTTCAAGGTTGGAATTTATTCTACATTTTCATCAATTTTGCTTTTTAAAAGAACTGAAAAACAGTCTTAAGGAATGTCATTCAGAGCTATCAGTTGTAAAGTATTTCGCCAGTGTCATGGTCAAACCATCTATCTCCTGGAAACAGGTCAGGTGGCTAGTCGCTGTTTGGCAGCGGCGTGAAGTAGCCCAAAAAGTAAAAATTGAAAATTTACCAAGATAAAGGAATTGGCCACATCACTGATGATTTTCAGAACAAGCTTTTATAATGATGTATAACATACAATACAATATTATGAGAGTAAAGTTTAAGAAGATTTCCACTGAAAGAGATTTGAAAAAATTATGACCGCATTTAATCACTAAATTATGATATTGCAATATTGCTTTGTAATCAGCTGAAATAGTGAACTCAGTATTTAGATCAGTGCATGTCTATATACACAGGAAGGCATTTTTTTTTTTGGGTCTTTTTTATTAAAAAAAATAAATCAAACTACTTATATAACTGTTAAAAAATTTGTGTAATAGAATAATCTTCTTTTCTTCGTCAGGCTGTGATGTTAATGTCTGCAGATGATCCCAACAGAATGGATGCTCTGAGAAAATATGCTGCCATATATGGGAGGTTTGATTCCAAGAGGAAGAATGACCGACCCATGTCATTGCATGAGGTAGTTTAACTCTGCTGTCATGGGGTGTCAGTATTTGATGCATTCTCTTTTAGAAATCTTGTAGTCATGTTTGTGCATGAAATTTTTTTGGCATTGATTTGGTTACCAGCAATGGGTTAATGTTATGTGATGATGGAGTGCAATGCTAGTCATGAAGTAGGAGCCCTGAGCCTTTGTCATGTCATCCAATTTCCATCCTTCTGAAAAGTCTTTAATGTTATGTTTTTGATATTGGCTTACCTCTTATGATGCTGGAGAATTCATAAAACAACTAGAAGCAACAGGAACCAAATCAAAATCTATGCCAGTAAATTTTCAGATGATGTCAATGGCTCTTGTTACATCATTCATAATGGGAGTTTGTTCTGAAATAGGTAAATGAAAGTTAAAAGTTGAAAATCAAAGCATACTTAGTTATTTGATCTAATTAACAAGTTTTGATGCTTCAGAAAGTCAGCATTGTCTGTTATCACCAGCTTCATAATGCTGAAAATTAAAGATGCCTAAGCTTTAGAAAATACAGATGAAAATCGTATAAGCTCAGCTTACTACATGTACAACTTACCACTTCCAAAACTTTTATTTTCTCAGGAGATCGAACCTTATGCTGAGTAAATTTTGATTTTTAAATCCCTAAGTGCAGTGTAAAATCTTATGAACTGAAATGTGTGCAGTCTCATCTTTTGAGAGAAAAAGGGTTCAGGACAACATTCACAGTGGTTATGTTCCAGTGAAAATAGGACTTTATTATATGTTTTGTTTTAAAGGTTTAGGATAAATTGTAAATGTCACCTTGTAATCTGAAGGTTTCCTTAACTCTTTTGTGTGCCATGAATTTTTCCAGGTTTGCCGATACTGGAGAAAATAGTGGGGGAGATGAATGAAGACTAACTACAGCAACATTAATTAATATGAAGCCAACTTTTTTTCTTCCCGAAACAAAATAGCCTAGCATTCTTGTATGTCGATACATCGATGATTTGGCACAAATGTGACCAGCGGAAGAACTGATGTATCGGTGATTGGCGTACAAAGAGTTAAGGAAAGACGGTTATGATGAAATTCTTCCCCGATATTAAAATGTATTTTTTGTTGCATTTTCAGATTTCTGTGAATGAGGCTGCCGCTCAACTCTGTAGCCATTTCCCAGCTTTGTTGACACGCCGAGAAGAGCTATTTCCTCTAGCCAGACAAGTTGTGCGGGAAAGTGGATATCAGTACTCGAAAGGTCACTCGAGGTACGATTATTCAGGGTAATTGCTCTTTCTGTCTTTCATAACTGACCATGTGTTATGACCCAGGGTTATAAACTTCATCAGAAAGTTGATTAGTTGTCATGGAACAAAGTCTTTTGTGTTATTTAGGGCTAATTGACACTGGGCAGGAAGTATATATTGCAGAGCTGACAGATACAGATCCAGAACAAAATTTAATGACTACATCCAAGGTGGAACATTCGTCCTTTAAAATCTAATGTCTGTGTAAGTGAGACTTCTACCCAATTCTGATGACGTAGCTCCCACAAGCTTAAATGGGACAGTGGCAAGAATGGTAATAAACAAAGTCCTTGATTAACTAACAGCCATTTTTCATGCAGTGAACTGGCTCACACTTGGTGCATTTGTGGTGATATTGCAATTATGGACCCCATTCACTTGTCATTAATCTGATTGGAGTCTGGACAGGTTATATAGAAATGAAATGTTGCCTTCTGGGCAGAGTGAAAATTACATTTTACCGGGTGCAGCCCTAGGGGTCATCAGTGTGGAGATAAACCTTACACTTCTCCAAACCATGCACGTTTCTGAAGTAGAGGCAAAATAGTCACATTAATTATTTCTAGTAATTGTTGCCTGAAACTACAGTTATCCACCTGTGTAGACACTGAGAGCTGCCTGTGCGCTGATATGTCTTTCGTATCTTTGTAAAATGTATACACAGCAAGTATAGCCCTAATTTCCAAAGCCACTGCACTTACAGAGCCAATGGTTTGTGAGTGCCCAGTCACCCAAATCCTGATGTTTTTGTGTCTGGACATGACAATCAGGATGAACGAATATATATACCTAAACAACTAATTGTGAAAACAACAGAAACAAAACAACTGAAACTTCTGGTGAATGTTTTATAACCCTTGGTTAGAAAGTTTCCATTTACTAACTTCTGAATGTGTGTTCTGTATGAGAATGTTTTGCTTTTTGTCACAAGTTCTTATTTTAATTTGGATATTTCCATTTCCCTGTCTGTTTCTGAGAAATGTTATTGTCTTTCTGAGAATTTCTGCTAAAATATGAAAGGTGACACCACAAAATCAGTAATGTGTCATAGCTGCCCAAGTTGAAAAAATATGAAGCAAAACAATGGCTAGACTGAAATCAAGCATTTTTTATTTTTGCCAATTTAAATTATTGTGCCTGTTAATCGTTTTCTATTAACAGCAAAGCAAATTTTTGTACCAGCCGCCAGTTTGCTAAATTTTCTCCACTTGGTGAGCAGGGACATAGTATTGATTCTGTGCTGTCACCTCACATGTTACTTTTGAATTAACTATCACTGTGACCTGGTTTGTAACATATTTAAGTTGTAAGTTGACAAGTTCATATGATTTTTATACTTAAAGGCCTGTTTACACTGGTAGGTTTTAGGAGTAGACAAACGGAATCGAGGCCGTGGGGGAAGAACTCTCCTAGCTTTCCGATTTCCCCCTCGAAACGCGGCTTGTTTACACTGGTCCGTTTTCTGAATGAGAAGCGATGCGCATCGTTTGTTTTGGTCATATGACTGGGATGGACGCTCGCGTGGCGGCCGCTGGCCTCTCGCTCGTCGAGCGAAGGAATTTGTCGGTTCAGCTTTTCAATATATGAATGTGAAATTAATCGGATCTTTTGAGGCTTTTATCATTCAAGAAAAAAATAGTCTCATCCAAGCTCACTGCAGTGACCCCTCTTCCACAGCAAAAGCTGATGCACTGCGTGCATGTAAGGGTGTACTCCAGAAGAAGCTGAGGAAAATGAAAAATGACTGGCTTGAAGAGCGAGTAAGAGAAACTCAGAAATATGCCGACACAAACAATACTAGAAAGTTCTTTGAGAGCCTCCGAGCTGTGTTTGGACCATCCCGCTCTGGCACTACGCCACTTCTTGCGTCAGATGGTTCAACACGCATTGTTGAATTGAATGCCATAATTCAGCGTTGGGCAGAACATTTCGGAGGTGTGCTAAATCGGCCATCAAATATAAATACTGAGTCCATTGACCGCCTCCCTCAGACTCCTATTAATGCAGCTCTTGCCAAGCCATTCACAGCAAATGAGACCCGAACTGCCACAAATCAGATGTCCTTTAACAAATCACCAGGCCGTGGATTCAATTCCTGCTGAGGTGTATGCCTTCGGTGGAGAAAAGCTTAATGAAAGGTTGACCGAGTTGTTCAGTCATATGTTGAAAGCAGGGAAGCTGCCACAGGACTCCAAAGATGCTTCAATCATCCATCTGTACAAAAACAAAAGGGACAGCCAAGTCTGTGACAACCATCGGGGAATCTCTCTACTTTCAATTGCTGGCAAAATATTGGCAAGAATGCTTCTGAATCGCCTTCTTGATCACCTCTCGTCAAATGACTTGCTTCCCGAGAGCCAATGTGGCTTTCGTAAAGAGAGGGGAACGGCGGATATGATTTTTGCTGCCAGACAGATTCAGGAAAAATGCATGGAACAAAATAAAGCGCTGTATATCACATTTGTTGACCTCACAAAAGCATTTGACACAGTGTGTCGTGAAGGCCTCTGGAAAATCTTGGCGAAGTTTGGGTGTCCACCCGAATTCATCACAATAGTGCGCCAGTTTCATGATGGCATGCAAGCTGCAGTCAAAAGCAACGGCAGTGTTTCAGAGCCCTTTGCTGTCACAAATGGGGTAAAGCAGGGTTGTGTCTTAGCCCCAACTCTGTTCAGCATCATGTTCTCTGCAATGCTACAAGAAGCCTTTAGCTCTCCTCCTCAAGGGGTAAGCATCAAGTACCGAACTGATGGCAGTCTATTCAACCTCAGGAGACTTCAGGCAAAAACCAAAACCAAAAGTACTCAAGTCTGTGACCTACTATTTGCTGATGATTGTGCACTTCTGGCACACGATGAGGATAGCATGCAAAACTGTGTTGATAAGTTCTCTAGTGCCTGTGACAACTTTGGCCTCACAATAAGCACAAAGAAGACGGAAGTGCTCCATCAGCCTACTCCAGACGACAAGTATCCTGTGACCCCAAATATCAAAGTCCATGACAGTCTTCTGAAGGTGTCGGAGAACTTCACCTATCTTGGCAGTACACTGTCTTCCGCGGCTCGTGTTGATACTGAAATTCTCTCAAGAATCAGCAAAGCCAGCTCTGCATTTGGCAGGCTTCGAAAGAGAGTATGGGATGTTGCCGGCATTCGCACAGACACTAAGCTGAAAGTGTACAATGCTGTGGTCTTTCCCACCCTACTCTATGGGGCTGAAACCTGGACAGTGTACCAATCGCATGCCAGAAAGCTAAATCACTTTCATCTGGCCTGCCTTAGAAAGATCCTAAGGATCAAATGGCAGGATAAAATTCCAGACACTGAGGTCCTCAATCGTGCCAAGGAATTGAGCATCTTCTGCCACCTGAAAAAAATTCAGCTACTTTGGGCAGGACATGTTGTCAGAATGCCCGACTCCAGACTCCCTAAGCAAATCTTCTTCTCTGAGCTCTCCAATGGAACGAGGAATGTTGGGGCCCCAAAGAGACGTTACAAAGACACTCTCAAGCAATCACTGAAGGCCTTTGCCATTGATGTGAGTGAGTGGGAAAAGCTCTTGCTTGATCGTGCAAATTGGAGGGCGGCCCTTACCAGAGGCAGCAAAGCATGGGAAGCTGACAGAGTCCAGCAGGCTATCAAAAAAAGAGAACGGCGCAAGAAAAGGCCCAGTGGTACTGAACCAACGGAGCACTCTTGTCATTTATGCGGAAGGGTCTGCAGGGCAAAAATAGGACTTATCAGTCACATGAGAAGCCATAAGTCATGAAAGAACAGTCTTTCCATTCTGTCCTCTGTGTCCTTTAATTCTCTTTATTGTCCATGTGTTGAAATTCTCAACAATTTCTGTTCTTTATTCCTCTGGTGTTGTTAAGGTCATCATCATACCTGATGGACGAACTAATATTATCATTCGCTAAAATTCCAAGGGCTTTGGTTCTCGCCTGTTTGTTATGATACATGGGCGATTAAGTATCTCATAGACAGCTCTCGCCTTCAAAATGTTGTGGTGAAAGTTTCTTCGATAGTTCAGCCGAACGCCATTTTACACCCAGGCGGTTGTCACGTGGCGCTTAACCTTTCCGAAATCGGAATGAAAATAGGAATGGTCCTATTCCAGTTTTTCAGGGGGAAATCGGAAAGGAAATAGGAAAGGGTCGGATTCCATTCCGATTTCGGAACAGTGTAAACGCAACAAGCTTTCCGCTAGATTTCCTTTCCTTTTTTCTATTCCTAAAACCTACCAGTGTAAACAGGCCTTCAGGAGTTTGCATTATGCCTTTGTGCTCCTGCATTGTCACAGAAATACATCATGGTTTGGTTGGGGCTTGTTGCTAGGGGAGCCATAGTCTGAACTCTAAAGCCGAATTAGGGAAAATGCAGAGCTCACTGTTCAGCTAGATCTTACTATGTAAAGTACTGGGGCAAACAACAGCCTTGGGAGGCCCTGATCTGTGTGAGATTCATCTGTGTGATACAAAAAGTGCTAAATAAAAAACTGATAAGAAGATCAGCTTGTGAAGGGAGAATATTCTCAATTCTTTTTTACATTTTAAACGTTTAGTTCTCTCTCTCTCTCGTATATTGTAAACTCTTGAGATTTTAATTTCATTTGTGGCGGAAAGAAATTTACCTTAGTTAAAGATTTGCATGACATTCTGTACTCTGAATTAAAAGATAAATATTTTGGGATTAGCGAAAGGGGCATGATAAACATAATAACATTTTTTTCTTCTGATCTTTAAATAAGGAAAGAAAATTTTAATAATGTCTTGTCTCGGTCACCTTCTTCAAAGAGTTCTGATTTTTTATTTCTTTCTATAGAATAGATATTTACTAAAAAATGAACTGGTAAGGAGTTCTAGATGTAGAAAATATGCCAGGAATAGCGTGGCAAGACACATGAAAAGGGGGGGGGGGTTAAGTCCCTTGCGTGATATGAAAGAAGATTTTTCGTCATATTTCTGAGCAGACAAATGCCCCTGATTTTCAATGCTATACCTTAGACTCATTCTGTGAGAAATGCAACTAGACTTTCCTCAGTGTAGTTCAGTTGTGAAGGACCTTAACCTTTGGGACACACATTCTGAAAGGGGTGAAGATAATATTTCAGAATATAAGTGAAGGATATAATAATAATAATGAAGATCATTTATATAGCGCTCAGCCCAAAACTTTGCTCTAGGTGCTTTACAGAAAGTTTTGTTCTCTTCATCTGCAACTCACCCTCTCTCTCTCTTTCTCTCATACCAGTCATACACAGCCTAATGCAAACACTCTTAAGCTGGACCTACATACTCACACACATAACATAGGCACATAGGGGTAAATACGACATGAAGTAAGAGAGTTATGAACAATAGTACGATTGATCATTTTGTAACTCCAATCCTTAAACCTGTGCACTCAGGCCAAGCCGACCTCTGGACCTCTGCCATTGGTCAAGGTATGCTTTTTACACTCTGGTTTCCACATCACTGGTGGTTTCACATTTGGTGTTGACACAGTTTTTTGTAGTGTGTACTGTAATTGACTGGACCTGGCGGGGGTTTTATCTAGTATCCTTGTTGTCCCCAGGGATCATTTTTCCTTTGCTTTCTGACATCACTGCATGACTGGTTGTTGGATAACTTTTCTTCGGTTTCTTTGTGTTGCCTGATGACTGTAATTGTAATACATTTGTAACATATTGCATGGCTTGTCTGTGTTTTTTTTCTTCCGTTTTTGTTTCGGTTGAAAATATCAGATGTAATTCTTTTCATTTCTTTCAATTTATAGAGAGCTTTAAATGTCTAAACACCTCTTGCAAATAGGAAAAAAATGGAAACTTTTTGAAAGTCGATCATATTTTGACGTAGATGTGATGATCGTGTATTTTGCTCATGAGAAACTGGAAGCAATAATCAATAGGCTTTTGTTTGCCCCAAAGACCTTACCAGATGTTGGGCCTTTGTGGAGATCACACTGTTTGCAAAAATGTGTGTAATTATTCCCTAGGTACAAATATTACTGGCGGTTCAGAAGCGGAGGGAGGTTCTGACCTCTCCATTGCTTTTTTTTGTTTTTACATTGCGGGACAAAACTTCGTTCAACCCCTTGCCTGCCACACAAGACATCCACTCATATGCCGGGTGCAAAAGGGGACAAATCAAGCAAATCTAAAAAATTACACACCATAAATCTCACGCTTTCAAACTACACGTAAATGACGCAAGTAAGTAGGGGAACTAACTAGGAAATACAAAACAATCATAATTCGGGAACTATCTCCACACCGTCACTCAAAAAATGCATACGAACCAGACCTGGGACAGTTCCGGGCACATGGCCGTATGGTTATGTATGACATCCTGGAACAGTTGTGGGCAAACCAGGGAAGGGGTTAAACCTTATCAGTTGTTTTCACAGAGGTGTTATTCATGAAAGTATGTGATCAACTGAAGAAATTAAACTGGAATTTTACCTAATTTTTAACCCATATCCAAACTTCAGCAAAACCTAACAAACCATTGAATTTAAGTTGGTTAAAAAGATAAATAAATTTAACCATGAAATTTAATCGTCTAAGCTCCATTGCATACCTAATAACACTTCATGGGGAGATTAGGAATGAGGAACTAAATAGTTTGTACAGCATTACTTTGATACAGTGACAAGAAAACACTGCAAAAAGAGCAGGCATACACAAGATAACTAGCCTGATAGTTCAGCAAGGAGCAATTTATGTATGTCCCAAATTTTTCTCACTAATTGTCGAATTTTTATTTCTTTAACTTCAGCCACCCCCCCCCCCCCCCCTTTTCTGTTATATCTCATTGCTTGTCGATGTTGCAAAGGTGTTGTGCATCCAAATGTGTTACATCAAAAATAATCATTATTTTCTGGTGAAGTTAAATCCTGGTTGGACACCCTTATTAACAGCATTTAAAAAAAAAATATTTAAACTTTTATTTAGTTATTATGTTTTTGTGTGATTATTTGTATACATGGACCAAGTCCTTCCCATCTGTTGTATCTATAATTTCACAGTTATTAAGTGCAGAATATTGTGAATCACTGAAGGTTGTCTTCAAATTTAGTTTCTGATTGATATACCCAGCCGGTACAGCTTATTTCCTATTAAATGTTACTGTGATATTTCAGTTTACTGGAAGTATGTAAAAAAATATACATGTATACTGGTACATTTGAAAGAAAATGAAAAGAATCTAGATATATGAAATTAAGAACACACAGTTTTTAGGGTGGGAGCTTATATATTCTGTGGAGGTGTTTGTTGATGGACATCAGGTTGAACATGAATGATGCAGTGCATGGACCTTGAGGTGTTGGGAAACGTTGCATGAAGCGAGGGAGATGTATCTATCTGAATCATGTAACAAATACTGAAAATTTTAAAAGAAACAGATTCCATATTTTAATCTCTTTTAAATTGTCTTATACCTATTTCTTTTCATCTTTGTTTTTATTGCTACTGTAAAGCTGTTTAAAATCAGTACTTCACATGTCAGTCATCATTCTTTGTTCAGTGAAGAAATTGCACTGGGATGTCAAGTTATACAATTTATAATGTTTAGTCTAGTGGTACCTACAGTCCAAATAGAATATGTTAAAATGTATGATCATTTCATCATTTTAAGTGAATAGCTTCACATAACAAACAAGCCATGTTAGCAGTTTTATTGCTTTATTTTGTGAGGAAACTTAAATTCTTGCAGCCAGGGGGATATGAATTACCTTTCTTTACATCCATTGTTGCATTCTTGTATTTAACTCATACAGTGCCAGTTATCTCTGTGCCTGTGGATGACACAGGTTGGCACGGCTGCCCCTATTCTAGATAATGGACGACATCATTGTTTCATAACTCAATTTCTCTTGTCAAACTTTTATAGTTTTTCTACAAATGATAATGTACCAGCAGTGTCTTTAGTCATAGCAGGACCAAAATGGCATTATTCTGAGAATGCCCCGGCATAAACTTGAATGGGCAACATCTCAGCACTAAATGAGTGAAACTACCTCCGGCTTCGATTTGACAAAATGATTAAATATCAGAACCATGTTGTATGTAAAGGAAAAAGAATAAAACATAGTGATTAATGGTGAAGAAACATAGCCATATCTAATTTTTTTGCTCTGCAAACTACTCAATAAAAGTGCTAGAAAGTCTTTCTACTGTGTGCCTTGTCAGTGTTGCTTTCTGTACTAACAAATTCCCTATTTCTGTTCCTCTGTCAACAGGGCTGCTGAAGTTTTGGTTCAGCCCAAACTAGAACAAGGGGAAGCACTCCCATCTACATCATCCATGTCCCCCATGAGTCAGGAGTCAACTTTCCATGAGCTGCAGGTCAATAGTCCACGCCTTTTGTGCATTCCCTCACTAACTGATGTCAGTTGTTCTTTTCTGGCAAAAAAAACACCCCAACAAATTTTCCTTTACACCCAGAATGAGATCTGGTAGATTTGTCAGTAGACTTTGTTTAATATCTTTGTCATTTCTTTGACACTTATTGTCAGTTTGATGGACTTAAACTTCGAACACAGTAAACAGTTAGGGACACAGAGGCCAAAAGCTGTAAACTTAGGCGATGAGATTATAAGGCAGATTTGTCAGTAGACTTTGTTTAATATCTTTGTCATTTCTTTGACACTTATTGTCAGTTTGATAGACTTAAACTTCGAACACAGTAAACAATAAGGTACACAGAGGCCAAAAGCTGTAAACTTAGGCGATGAGATTATAAGGCATGTCGTGGGATAAATATTGAAAGATCTTAAGAATAAAGAGTGTGACTAGGTATATGGATCATGCTTTGGATACAAAGTTGCTTTCGACAAAATCTGATGTGTGGGCTTTTCAGAATGCAAACAAGTGGTGTCATTATCCATCTGCTGTACATCTGAGAGGTGTTGGAAGTAACAAAAAGATCCAAAGTGTTTTTTTTTAAAGTTAAGATGAAAACTATATATTCTAAAATGACATTGAGATATCTACTTTTCACTGTTGCAATCTATGCATCAGTAATGTTATAATAATCTGTAGTATAATTTGAACATTTAGCAGGCATTCTTTTCACAAAAGGCTTGTTGACTTTAACAATTTGATGAGTTATTTCACTTGTGCATCAAATATAAAGTTTCTGTAACCTGTTTCAGGCTGAACTGACCCAAATAACCACGGATTTATCAGAGATGGCCAAAGAACAAGACAGAATTCGCAGTGCATTGCGTGTTTTACTGGAGGCCAATGACCATGAGCAGATGAAAGCCCTGACTGCTGAAATGGATGATCTCAATGACAGGCAAGCAGCCATGACCAAGAAACGCCAAAGAATTGTCAACTCCATTGCCAAGTAAGCAATTCATTTTCATCTTATATTGTGACAGAAGGTTGTGGTCGGGAATGTGATTTTGGACTAAGTTTTGAGAGAGACAGTGTGTTGCTTTGATTAAACCGCTTTTCAGTACATGTATGTACTCCACGAGCTGGAAATCAAAACTCTTGCTAATGATGTGCTGAGAAAACTAACATCATAGTATGTGGAACATTTACATAGTTTAGGTGGGAGAATGCAATATCATGATCCATGTAAATAATTTGTACAACTGAATAGCCTGACTTTGGGACAAAAAAAGCGCCCAGGTCTTGGGAAAAGGATAAAATGTGTGTTAAACGACATGTAAATGCAGAAAATTTTTGATAATTGGCCTTCTATTCAACAATAGAATTTACTGCATCTCATCACAAGTTCTTTAATCCAAATACCATAGGGGTCTCTTACAATTTATCCACCACTATTGTTAATGCGCCCTAAAGTAAACACGATACACGTGTTCAAGAGGACTTGACTGACCCGACTGCCGAGGTTATCGGCAACATGCGAACGATTGGCTGACTGGCCACTGGCTATCCCTGCACAGGGTGTTAGGTGGATGAGTTCACTCAACGTGGGACGAGGGTTAAATTCTGCCACTTTAGTAGTCTACTGTATGACTCGCCGATCTTTCTTTTTTAACAGTGTAGAACTGCCATGAATCTATGACAGCCTCCAAATTCAGCAGGAACTTTTCCCTGAATTTTGTGCAGATCTGTCTTGTCAGTCTGTGTTTGTAGGCCTGATAAGGTCTCCATCTGTCCTGTTGCTCTTCCGTCTATTGTCTTGCTTCATCGTAGCACAAGGTGACCGCTTTTGGGTCGGCATGCCTTCTCCGCTCCTGCGAAGCGTACTGTTGATTAGTGAGTGTTATGGTTGGGTCTCCTTCTGTCCTGTCAGTGTGCTCAGTCTAAGCTCAAACTCAAACTCAAACTGTCTTCGCAGAATCATTACCTGGTACATATCTGCTCCAGCTGATTACATCATGGATTAAGTGTTTATATTTATAAGTACGGTTGCAGCAGTGGAATACAACCTGCTGTCCTTATTAAAACCTGTAAATTTAAAACTCTCTGTAATCTGTTCTCATTCCAGGTACAGAAAAGGTGCATCAAAATACTCAGTTCCCACAGGTAAGTTGGCGGTAATTCAAAGTAAGAATTTAATCAGGAGTTGGGATGGAAAATGAAAAAAGTAAACTTGACATGCGTTTTGTTTGCCAATTGTGATGTAAGACATGTGATTAGCAACTGCCTGATAGACATTTGACAAACTGTTCAACCCTTACAGCATAGTTATTGCAAGGCATCACTGGTCCAAGTGGCATTATAGCATGCTAGATGTGGATAATTTAGGTCATCGTTTTGACAAATTCCTAATAAATTGATTTTAGAAGATTTATGGGATTATTGTATAGATATGGATGCAGTTTTGTTTTACATTTCAGTGACTGGCACAGAGAAAGGGTTAACATGTAATATTGCAGTTGTTCAGTCATAATGAGATAGAGTGTTTTTCACTTTTCATAACGTTCTTTTTTTTTTTTTATACTGCCCATTGGTTGACCATGCACTATTTGTCAGTCAATTCCTTTTACTGCGTATGAACATCTGATCTGTGTTAACACGTTCAAATTTTCTGTTGAAAGTATGAATATCTTCATGACCATTTACAATGTTGTCATTGTTTTTTCCAGCCTGCCTGGCTGCCAAGTCATCCTCCAAAATGTCCCCACCCCAGGGACTCCCAAGCTCCAAACCTGTCGGTACCAACAGCAAATACGGCAACAGTTATAATTTCCATGATGATCCGTTGCCTAGCAACCCACTCAATACATTGTATATGGCTGCCATGCACAATCACAAGGACTCACTGTTTGAGGAAGGACTTCGTATTGCCACTCAGTATGGAATGTCTGACTTTGCCCAGGAGTTGATCGGCATGAAATCCACTAAAGATGATGATCCTGGTGTCAAAGTGTCAGGGGAGGGAGGAGCAGCGGTGTACAATGGCTTCCCGCCATCATCCTCCCCGCCATCATCCTCCCCCCCTGTGGTAGCATCAGCATCATTATTACCAGATGTTGCCATCTCAACATCTCTAGGCAATCACACCCTGTCATCGTCAGTGTCATCAACATCGTCTCCGACAGCAAATGGAAATGTGTTATCAAAGTCTCGTCCAAAATCGGTGTCACCCACCACTACAACATCGTCCAACAAAACACATCACACCACATCAAATGGCAGTGTTTCAGTGGCAGACCATCCAGCATCAGTTACGACAACGCCATCTTCCAATACTAGTGGCGAGGAGCCTATGGATTCTGCCACTGCTGACCACAGTAATGATGGTGGAAAGTCTGCATCCTGCAGTGATAAGCAGAACACCACAAGTACCATAGGCTCTAGCCCCGAGAGCACCCCCGCCCAAGGCAGCATGACAACCACCACGACCATCACCACTAAATCTGGTCAAGTCATCGAGGTGGAAACTCGAAGATCCAGCCGTAGGAAAAATGGAGAACCGGATTATTACTTGATCAACGGTGGTGAGAAACGATTCCGCAGCAGCAACAATAGACGCAGCAGCAGCACATCCAGCGAACGTGCCAGGAGATTGTCTTCATCATCATCAACATCATCCATGACAAGTTCCACGCCCACGTCAACCACACCTGTGAAACAATCTAAACCAGACACCCAGACCAATGGAGATAGTATTATACGCATGAATCCAACAGATCTACGATTCAGAAATGGAGAGATCCAGAAAGTTATATTGAATGTGAATCAGTCCGGAGACAGACCAGATGGAGTGGATACCGCAGAGGATGCACCAGCTGAAGATCGTGTTTATTCCAGTGGGGACTCTGAGAAACGGGTGATGAGAAAAAAAGGCAGAGCACCCTCTTACACGGGACAAAAATTACTTATTGAAGATTACAGCCAATGACGTGATTTATTTCACCATTAATATGTGGTATTCTAACACAAGACTTGATAACTTCACATTTGCCAGAATGTGGATCTTTGGAGCTTTGTAAAGATCTTGTAGATTCTTTTGTATCAGTTTTGAATTTATGTTCATTCCTGGTGGATCACATATTTGCTGGTACAATCAGTTTTGAGGCAAAAACTCTTCCTTTTTCGTTTAACTAAAGCAGAATATGAATTAACTATGGATTGTGTTGTAATAACTGATACAAAAGTAAAAGAGCTGTCAGAGGGTACAAAACAACCCTTTGAGATATGGGGATACTTAAGCATGTGGTCATAGCTTTAATGTGAATGAGTGATAGAGATTTGTCAGCTTGTCAAAGGAGATAAGGGTGTGGTTATAGCTTACAATATGGATAAGCCTGTCAAAGGAGATAAGGATGTGGTCATAGTTATGATGTGGACGAGTAAAATGGAAAAGCTTGTCAAAGAAGATAAGTCTTACTGGTTCCTGGGGCTGCTCAATCGCAGCTGGTTGTCAAGAGAAAAAAATATTTTCTCATTCTATGTTGTAGATGGAACTGAAAGTGCACCACCCAAGCTATTTGTTTGTTGGGTACTTTTCTTTTCTGCGGAAAAGCCAGTGGTATGAGTAAACAAATATCGAACAACATGCTGTGGTATAAAATATATTTAAATATACATACAGTGTATTTTACTGTATGTTTCTACCTACTTCACACAGATTTTGAAAGGTTTACAGGGAGCACAAAAATGTGATTAAAGCTTGACTCCAACATGGTTGAATTCTAGGAAATTGATATTGTATTTAAATGATTGAAACTGCAACCGTTAAAATATCTAATAATAATAATTTTTATAATGTAGCATGACAGTGGCGATGATTAACTATTTATGGTGAAACATTTCTTCAGAATCTGGGTTAAGTGGATAGAAACATTCTGTAAAGATCAGATTGGGAGGCAGAAAACCATGTACATTATGAGATTTATGTTTATAATAGCAGCCATATAATTGGTAATTAGCTTGTTATATTTATTGCTGAACCCTCCAAAGTTTTGAAACGGAAATGCATGAATTTTTAACTTTTGTTTTGGAAAGGAACAATCATAAAATCTACCACTAGCTTTTTTTTGCTTTTTTGTGTAAAACTGAAATTTAATTTGCATATTTATTTACTGATATACGCACATTGAAGGAGAAAGGAAACAGCAGTATTGACTGGTGCTCTTTCTCAGCAACAAATGACAGGTGGATGAATGGAAATGATTTTAGTGAGGAAAAAAAAAGGTGCAGGGTTTGTGGGTATTTTTTGCCCCAGCTTCAGCATTAGGCGTAAACCAGACCAAGGCTGGCCTAGGCCCCTGCTCGGCAGCTCGCTGCCTAATTATTATGCATCACACTAAAACACTTCTCACTGCACATACCACTGCAGTGTGGCCAGTGAGCAAGTGTGGTGCATAATAATTAGGTGGTGAGCCATCAATCTGGAATCTATACCAGCCTTGGTCTGGCTTATTCCTAAAGGAGATCAGATGTTTTGTATTTCACTTCCGTAGCACTGGATCACTTAACTGATGCATCTGTCATGTTTTCTTTCTTTTTTTTTTTTCTTTTCACAAGCATAATTTTTTTTTCACTGTCAACATTCACAGTGTGGCTTGATGGCGCACTCAGTCAGGTCTCTTTTGCATCTGTTTTGACTCAGTGAGTGAGGTCTCCCTGTCCATCAGCTGACTGAAGACAGTTTTCATGTGCCAAAACCTAGTGAGACAAGACTTACAAGTGTCAGTCTGTCAATGAGCCAGGGCCCTTTTAATTCCATAGTCCCACATCTCACTTGACATAAACTCAAAACTACCAAAAATCATTAATGTGTAATTATTTGAGTTGTTGCATGGTGTTTGGAGCGAAGACACTTATTGGCCAAACACGGATGATAAAACAGTTCAGTAAAATTACAAACAAAATTAAGCAGGTCAAATGTGTGTATCTGTAAACATTTGGTTGAGACACCCCTATTTATACCAGGACGTGAGATGGACAAAGAAATTTAACTTTATCACAGTGAATTAGTAGTTTCCAGTCGCCAATAGTGTGACCTTGACATGCCTCCCCATTGCTGTGCTTATCCCTGTTCTTCATGTAGTAACCCCTTAGCTTGTAATTTTCTTACCCTCCTGTTGTAAATTTGAGAAAATTCTGTTTGTTTATAAATCTAGTCCACTGATCCTGTTTTGATTTGATTTCTTTCGTTTCCTCATTAAGATTTTCTGTACTTTTGAAATTTTCTTGCTTGTTATCCAACAGTTTGTCTTATTCTGTGACTCTGTTGTTGGTGGTATTGATTTGATATTCTTGCAGAAAAAAACTGTCAGCACAGATCAGAATGAATCAGAAAAACCTGTAGAATGTATTTTTAAATATTTTTAAAATGATGTCATAAAATACTTGTTTAGGTGACTTTTGGTTTTGTTAATTTTACATTTCACCAAGAAAAGTTATTTAATTTAGAATATTTCTGTAGCACAGTAGTCTCCGTCTAAGAACTCGCCGCCTTAGAACCCGATCCGCCTTAGAACCCGCTGTTGCCACGAAACCGAATTTTTTCATTGTAATTTACATGCGTAAGGACCCGCTCTGAAATGAAAAATCCGCCTAAGAACCCGGCATTTGACCGAGGGACGAGCACACTTTTACGTAAAATGTCCTGTCCATATAAACGCAAAATTCTCTTTCAAGTAGACGGGATAGACCAAAGCCACACAGTGCAGTGAAAGAGAATGGGTGGAGGGAAGGTAGGGGAGGCGAGCCGTACAAAGGATGGAGCCCAGTTACGTCTTTAGTGTGCAGGCAGGCCACTCCTAGGCTAAATTAGCATAGTCATTACCTAACATCTATTGTTGTCTGACTTGAGGGGCAGAATTTTATACGTGCTTGGTTTGCACGGCACGTGTACTTAGGGCTGATTGTGGTTATTACACAGGGTATCACTGGGCCTCGTGTTGTCTAAAATCGGCATCTGTGATTCACAACTGAATCATTCCATTCGTTACACAATCATCACTGTAAGAAAAGAGCATTCTGCTAGCCATAAGTCGTAACTTTGTTCAACGCTTATACTTTTCATTATGAGGTCACGACCCAGGTCCGAGCAATCAAGGGGGATAAGCCATGGATACGGGTAGTCAATATGGGTGGCATCATTTGGCATCCGCCTAAGTGCCCGGTCCGCCTAAGAACCCGCTTTTTCTGTCTCCTGTTGACCGGGTTCTTAGACGGAGACTACTGTATTTGTAACATGGACAGCATTTATATGTATCTTCTTAGACCAAAGTGTGGAAGTACATTTGAAAAAAACAACAAAACCTGTAAATTGGATGCAGAGTATAGAAGACAGACTCACAGAAAACAACCTTGAATCATTGAGATGTGTCTTGATGCACTTTGACCATGTTAAGTACCAAATTGTGACTAAACACTCAGTCCCACCTCTACATTTGTTTTGTTGGGCAAGTATACCATGGTGGACCTTCAGGTCATCTCTGTTGATTTGTCAAGGATCAACCCTCCCAGTTCACCAGTACGTTGAGAAATAAGACACGAAGAATTTGTTACATTAAGTAACTGTTTCATTTTGATGTGTGCTGTCACAGTTGTGCCCATGAATGGAAGAGTGCCCAACTCTTTTTGCATTTTAAAATGGGATAATCTTACAAGTATGTAGAGGAATTTGCAACCTGTCGGAGACAAAATAAACTAATCACGTCATGTCTTCTTGTAGCTGAACATTTAAATCAAAGGACAGTGAAACAATAATCCAGCCAGCAGTCCTGCAACGATCCTAAGTAGATTTCCACACGATTGGTAGGATTTCCATAGTGGTGGGTTCCCTACATCAAACTGACATTGGCGTGATATTGTAACCAGCGGATCTGCATAGGAACAATATCATTGCAATGTGCAAACTTGACGTCAGTTCTGTGCATCAGATTTCTGTAGCCTTGCTGTCGGGAAATGAAAGTTAGTTTTCTCAGAAAACAATGTAAATGGAGTTAGAGCACTGTTTTATTCATGGGTGCAGTTTTGTGTGTTATAACATGTAAAATTATTGTGCCCAAGCTTAATTTATTGATCTCTATACATTCCTCTCCAGTATTGTGTTCTCAGAGTGTAAATATATAACTATGTGGGAGGTGTGACCACGTGTGGTTTATTTGTGTTACAATTACATGCTACTGAGCCTTTCCACAGCACTTGAATATTTCGTTGAGTATTTTCCATATTGTTGTATGTGCATTTTTGCCTTTTCGAGGAAATGAGGATTGAAAGTAGGTTGGCAAAAGGACCAAGACACATAAAACATTGCGTCACAAACACATATCTCGAAAAGTTTTTAACCAATTGGAATGACACTTAACACATAATAAAATTAGCTAATAGGAGTGGAAGGACCACTTTCATAACAAAACCTCAAAATGGCAAAAGGTCACATACAACAATATGGCAGATACCCCTCAATTTCTCTATTGCCATAGACAAGATCATAATCAAGACACCCATGTTACATGTAATCATCTGATTTAAGTGTTGTTATCTGGCTGTACTGAGACTATTTCCCAAAATTTCATGCTGAAAAGTTGGGGCAAATTTCTGGAGCTTCCTGCAGATACCATAGCATTGAAGAGGCTGTGAGTTAGTGAGTCTTAGTTTATTTGTATTGTTAAATGAACGGATCAGTGAAACCTGTAGGATTATTCTCATAGTGGCATACAATGTAATTTGTACACTGATTAGCCTGTCTGATTTGAAGATAATTATAAGTGGTAAATTGAGGGGAAATTTGAGTTTGCAGTGAAACTGTTGTCAAGGTAAAAAAGTGAAGAAGGCTAAGGATTTTGAATCATTTTTGATGAGAAACATCTGTAGATATAATAAAGAAATGTAGCAAATATATCGTCAGTGTAATTCTGCAATCGTCTAAGTGCTTTTTACAACCGGAGAACTTAAATCTGTATTTATTTCCTTCATTGGACGGAATTGGGTTGTTTTTTAAACACATTAATCACAAAATCATATCTTCAAAACGATGACAGATATTTTTTGTCAGGACATGTTGTAGATTCATTTTGGAACAAGAAAGATTGGTCCACAGAAGGTGAAGCTAGATGGTTAGAGAATCTCACCGATGATATACAGTGTACAGGGTTCCTACATGATTAAAAATTGCATGGAAATAAAGCCTGTGTAAGATATGGACACTTCAATTTATTTTGTAGTAACTCTTGTTTATTTTGTTTTTTTGTTAGTCTAATTGAAATGTTATGTAAGCATATTAATAACCTGCTGAAAATAATAACACAGTTCTCTGGTTTGATAATATGAAGAAAGGGGGACCCTCAGACTGAAACTACACAAGAATGTATCTGTGTTACTGCATAATATTGGTGTGTGATTTTTTAAGTGGTGTTCATATCTACGTAATCATAGTACACGACCTTCTGTAATACTATTGGCTGCTATTTTTTGTTTCGTTAAGTACTCTGTATAAATAGTATATTATATTTTATGTTAGGTTTCAGCATATTCAAGGCAGATTGCATTCTGATATTGAATGTCTATAATAAGCGATAATTATGTTGGCTGGTAATAAGAAAGAGTGGTTTTTCTTTTTTGTTTTTTTGTTGGATCAGACTACTACTTTTTGCCCTCCGGCTCCGCAATTTGTAACATCATTGCGCTGATTATAAGTGTTCAGTCAGCAGAATTTCTCAGTTGGGAGAGAGCTTAAAGCAGAAAACATTGAAATGCAAGAGCAAACAGAAATAATGAAAAAGAATTAACAGAAAAGAAAGAAAAGAAACATTTTAAAAATAATATTATGTTTCCCTAATTCATTTACGCATCATAGAGGTGAGAAATGTGCTGGTAGAATCTATTGGTTAAAAAGATTTAATACAAAATATTTTATTTTACCCGGAAGAGGATAAAATTGTTGTTCATTCAGTAATTTGTCAAACATTGGATGACTTCCTAGTCAGCATCCCAGTGTCAAACTGATATAGATTTGTACTGGGTTTCTGCACCGAGAAGAAAAGAAACTCACTCCCAGATGGTGAATGTCAAACTCTATAACCTAATGGTCAGTTCGTAGAATACAGTCAAGGTAAAGCAAACATTGGTCATTCCTTTGAGTATAAACTGTGTCTTGTAATTAAGCTAAAATGAAGCAGGATATATATTGTTACTAGCGACACTGTCAACAATTGATTTTGAAAGTGTTGTGCAGAATCAGATAGTTAATTTTATTCTGTCCGGTTTCATTTTAGGTTCCTAAAAGGGAAAAGTGTCAAAAGTACGTATGTGTACAATATTATAACAAAAAAGTAACAAAAATTGTTGTACCTAAGAGTTTTTTGGAGAGATTGAAGTCACTTGTACTACTCGGATGTTTTTGAAACTGATTACTCATTTTTGGTTTAATGTTGGAACATTTTCTGGGCAGTCCTTTATGTACTCATACACATTACAGTCATTCACATTACTCCTCTTTATGTTTCTTCATCTTTGTTTAAATCCACTCATTTCTCTGTATGCATACATTTTGTAACTCTGATATTGTCTATAGTTTTATTCTGTGGTGCCTTAACTATCCAAATATTCCCTCCCACTGCCATACCCCAGTGTTCTCCCTCTCTCGACCCCCCTCCCCCATCATGCCTATCCAGCTGGGCTTAATTTCATTATTCTCAAAATCTGCAGGGTGTCTCCAAAAAAAAAAAAAAGCTGTTGTTCGGGCACCGCGGCACTTTACATAGTAAGCTCTAGCTGAACAGTGAACACATCTTTGTATTTTCTCTGTTGGCTGTGTAATTAGACGATGCTGCTCTAACAAGCAGCCTCGTTAAAAAATGAATTATATATTATACTTACACACACTGAATACACCTTGAATAGAATTATATGGTGGGTCAGAAATATGTATCAAAATAACAGGTTCTTTTTGTTATTTATTATAAAATTATTCTTTTTCTTTTACAGGCATTTAAAGTGATGGTTGAAAAGAAATTTACCCACTTCTGTGGGATTCAGAAATCTTGTTTGTATAGATTTATACACATATAATCAAAAGAAATTAAAATGAAAGAACAAATAAAATACTGTATACCTAGTTTAGGCCCACCCTGTATATTTATCAACACAATGTCAGTTAAGAAACTTACAAGATTTGTAATTCAAATTCAAGAGGACAGACATGGAATTATTTGAATAGTGGCATTTGTTCGGACCGAAGACCACTCTTGGTCAGTCAATGATGACACTGCAGTTCAGTAGAGTTGCAAACAACTTTAAATGGTTCATTTGTGTGTGTACATTTTTTTCTGAGACACCCTGTAACTGCTCATAGACACTTTCCACTTTTTTATTTGCATCCATGCTTGGCACAGTTACCAGAAACCTGTGGGTTAAACATTTTAGTTAATAAACACCTTTCATCATTAGTCTTATCTGTTGAAAGAAAGCTAAATAATACATGAAGTTAGTTGCATATTGAGGGGAATAGATCAAATTTGATTAATAATTAATTGAAAACGATTTCAAACTTAACAAACACAAAACAGTTATTTTACCTACTTCAGGCATGTGAATTGTGATATGTCTTTCCTGCCATGTAGAGGAATGATAAATGCATGATTGACACAATATTAAGTAGAAAAAAGGTTCTGACTAATTTGAGAATTACCAAGTGACCCCTGTTATCACTTTTTCATGTTTTTTTTTTTTTTTTATTCATCTCCGTTCTGTGACTTTCGTGCCGGTTTGTTGACTGATCGGTTTGTTGACTGACTGGTTTGTTGACTGATCGGTTTGTTGACTGATCGGTGACATTTTCATTTCTCTGTGACTTTCAGATTGAATTGGCTGCGTTTTTTTTGTGCAAATCCAAAGAGAAAACTATTTATATTTTACTGTCTTGTTTGCGTGGACAGTCTGATATTTGCAATAAAATTATTTAACTGTGAACAGTTTGGTGAACTGTTTTTTTTATCTGTGCGTGTGTGTGTGTGTTGCTGTTCTGGCTGCTCTGTATTGCAGCCCCTGCCAGCATGTTGACCTCAATCTGGTGTATATTTGTACATGAGTGCCGTAGGGTTGGTTAGAGGATACTCGTATATATACAATCAGATTCCCTGCATCAATCCGACCTGGGCGGGATATTGTTACCCGCTGATCTATGTAGGAATGATGTCGTTCCTATGAGCAAACTAGACCCATATTCTAGGGTTGCTTGTGGGGATCTGATAACTGATTATAAATGTTCAGTCAGTGGCAGACCTACACTTTTGGGATCCTGAGGTTTGAACCGTCATGGGGTCTCTTCGCAACGAACAACAATAGGGCAACATCCAAAATTCACTCACTGAAAGAAGTTTCTTCTGGGGCCCCTATGGGACAATTAGGGACCTTGAAGCTTAAACTTCACTAGTTTCATAGTAGATCTGCCACTGTTCTGAGTGATAACTCGCGGATCTTTCACAAAATCTTAACTTACTTTTCATCTGAAAACACTAGTTTGCTCACAGGGCAGAACAGCCATGTAATATGTGTTTTCAAATCTTTATCATTATCTTTGGTTTATCCATGAGGCTGGACTTCTCGGGATTTTAATCTACACTTCTCCATTCATGCGCTTCCTACTGCCCTCCAAGTCCAACTGTGCAAAGTGCTTAGTGATTGATTGTGATTGTCCATCCTCTTTTGCCGTTGAGCGTGGGGGGGGGGGGGGGGGGCACGTGTTTTTTTTATGGTAGGCCAGCTCTGCCGCTCTTTCCAACTGAGATGTTGTTTCTCAGGGTTCCATTGACTCCTTCAATCCATCTTTTGCCTGGTCTGCCTTAAATTAGGTTTTCTGCTAATATTAATATTATGGTTGCATGTATCTCGTACACGCTTATTCGAGCTATTTCAAAACATCATTGTTTACCATTTCGAACACATTCAGCCAAAGAAACTGACCTATGCACTCACCGCTGTAACTTTCAGGGGTGAATCAGACTAGGTCTGGTGTAGGCGCCAGACTGGGGTTAGTGTGAAGCAAAATTGATGGGCGGGGGAGCCACCAGTCTGGCACCTACACCAGCCATGGTCTGTTTAAGATCGGTAGGCCTATGCCCAGGTACCATGAAATAACAAGGGCCATATAGCGCAATGGATGGTAGCCGGATACCCCGCGTCCCTGGGGGGATACTGGCGCAAGGGAAATACATACATAATTCAAGCACCAGTAAACAACACGCCAGTCCCGGTAGGAAAGTTCCGGTTCCTGTTTTTAATTCAATGCTATAAATTACATTCAAGTGTAGCCCATAGAATATACACTACTGAAGGGTGTAGCACAGTATTCTTCTTCTAACAAAGATCAGTTTTGTTTTTCAGTGATGTAGAAATTGAACACACAATCATGTGGGAGGATTGGGAGGATCAACTCCTGAGGGAAAGCTGAAATTTCATGTCCGGCACGGTGACTGCGACACGCTTAACAATGGGAGGAAAAAGGAATTCTATTGAAGAATACAAAGCACTATGGAGGGGGGGGGGGGTGTTAAATCTTTAATAATAAAGTATAACTCTCTCTCTCTTCCCCTTTGTCTGTCTATATATGTATCTATTTATCTATCTATCGATCGATCGATCTATTTATCTATCTATCCATCCATCCATCCATCCATCCATCCATCCATCATCTATCTATCTATCTATCTATCTACCCTATCTATTTATCTATCTATATCTTCTCCCTCCTTGCTCTCTCTCTCTCTCTCTTTCTCAACCTCCCTATCTCTGTCGTCTCTCTCCACCCCCTACTCCTCCAATCCCACATTCTTAGACTCGTTACCTCTCAATGCTTTTCTCGTCTTTCATTACCAAGAACAAGTGGCCATATCGCACTGCCTACATACCCATAATTTGTGTGTGTGTGAGGGAGGGGGGGGGGTGGAGGGGCTCGATTATCGCTTTGTCCACCAACAGTCGAATCATTTCCGGTTTAGCACGACATGGACACGCTGAGGAATAACCGCGACACGCCAACGTATCGTGACAACGACGTCTCTGTCAATGCCCCCGAAGGTAGTAACTGCAGGTTTAATTAGTTAAACATAAATTTGCTTAGTGCCACGTAGATGATATTATGTATCAGAAGCTGCACGGCGTGAGTGGGCGGTACTGAACGCCCGGTGTAAAGACACGAACAATTTCCCTTCGTGAAGCCGCTTCCCACGGTAAACATTCCTGCACTGGATCATGTGACGCCGAAGTCATGCAGGAAACGCAGGAGAAATCAGGCTAATCAGAGTCGGAGAACTAGCATGTCGGTTTAACAAATCGTTCCCTTAGAATGAGAAGGTTCTATCTCCACTTCTGGCAGAACTAAGTTACACACCACACACTACGCCTACACTCTTCTCCACTGCGTCAATTAATGTTATTATCAAGCGGATTCGGTGTGTATTTTGTAAGTATTGCTACAAAGATAAAAGGCGTATCGGGCAGCCGTGAAAATGATGAGCACAATCATAGAATTTCAATCATCAATTTCTCAAACGTTGAGGGAAAGGAGTTACGACCTTGTCAGTCTAAGGGGACGAAACTGTCAATTCAGTGCAAGAAGTGATCGCCCCTTGTGTTCTGCTTGATGAGGATTGACTATTTTTGTATTTGTATAACTTTTTAATCCCATTTGGGGAATTTGCCTTTTTGCCATTGCAACCCATTTACAACTGGGGCAGGCAGGTCGTCGCCACAGTGCAGCGCCTGCCGGCGTTTTTTTTGCCCCCCTTTTTGGGGGGCGGGGGGGGGGGTCAGGGAGAGAGAGGGAGGGAATGGTAGGGATGAATTTTACTTAATTTTGCCCGGGCAGCGGCCTGTTCGGCCTGCTCATTACGATTTCCAACTGCCACTTTTTGCACTGAACCAGCGAAATTTACGTAGTATGTAGACCCTCCCAAGGCTGTGAATGTTATGCCTCAGTGTCATTAGAAAGGATGTGTTGCGCGTCTTGGGGGCTTTGTTTTTTTGAGGGTCTCTGCCCTCTACATTTGCACCTGATGATGGTGAACAAACAACAACAACAGGAACAACAAAGCATATTTTATATAAATTTTTAATATTTTAAAGAATTTCTATCGCTTCATTAGACGAACCCATTCAGCATTCCCCCCCCCCCCCTCGGTCGTCTCTGATGTTCTTTGCATGCTGTCAAGACAGATGACATTGCTTTAGTTTGTGTTAGATATTCCTTTGAACTTGGAACGCTGGGAAAAAAAGCAACAATTAAAGATTCAAGGATGCAGTACACAGTAATACAGTATACAGGGCGCAAACGTGACGATGTTCAATAACTTTCATGGAGCATTAATTCGTCGTAATAATTATTTAACAAAGTCATGCAATGACGACCTATAAAATAGATGTTCAACCTTGCCGTATGGATTGAGGTCTTTGTTTCTTAAGCCCTCTCCCTCTTTTTTTTCCCTGTTGATGCGTGACCTTTTTGGCTCTCGTCCATTACGATCAACTTGCGGATTTTTATAGTCATTTATATTAAATTGATGTATCCTTTATATCAAATTCAACTCAGATTTGACCATTCAGTAATGTGTGTTCGCCCACCATTAAAGCCCCCAACTATTAATTCATTGGATCACACACATATTCCACGGGCAGACCATCAACTAACAGGACTTCAATTTGTCTCTATTAATTTTTCCTCATTGTGAGCAATTGGAGCACCGTATAAAATGTCTCTCTAGGCAGACGCGGGCATCGCTGGAGTTGACCTCCGGTCTTTTACGTTGATGTTTCCCCTGAGTACGAGTAAATGTGGTCAGCCCCCATGCCAGGTTCTCAATCACAGGCCGTAGAGAACTGGACGCTGTCAGTAAAAATTAAGTGTCATTAAAACGTGACCAGGAAGGGAGGTCGGGCCTGTTGAATATCGCGCTATCCGGTTTCACTTAATGAGGCAATGAAAGGACAAAGTCACTGATGGCTAATCAATTTCTGCTTAGGAAATCGGCAAATCATCGTCCCTGAGAGGACCTGAGTCCATTTGGCAGCAAAACACTATCTATCTATCTATCTATCTATCTATCTATCTATCTATCTATCTATCTATCTATCTATCTATCTATCTATCTATCTATCTATCTATCTATCTATCTATCTATCTATCTATCTATCTATATCTATGTATGTATGTATGTATGTATGTATCTATCTATCTATCTATCTATCTATCTATCTATCTATCTATCTATCTATCTATCTATCTATCTATCTATCTATCTATCTATCTATCTATCTATCTATCTATCTATCTATCTACCTACCTACCAGTCGTTGCTTGAGTATGCAATGTTAAGTGGAGCCTATTTTTATGGTATGGCTAGTGTTTCCCTGTGTTTTGGGAACAATCACGAAGCATACAATGTTCTAACTTGCATTACTGTGTTCCCGTGAGTCCAGCGTCCAGTGTCATTGTCTTCAGGTTTTGTATGTTTTTAATAGCTTTTCAGAGGAAGACTTAATTAACTGTATTGAATAATATACTAGCCACATGCCCCCGTTTGAGAATCACTGCCGTAGTTGATTCAACGAAATCCGAGTCAAAACACCAGCCTAGGCTGGTAACCTAGTTTCTAGCCGCGGTTTTGACATCCATGAGGGACATTTTGTTTTAGTTTGATTGCTAAGTTGTCCCGGCTGAATTCCATTTGAAGTGTGCTGATTTACACCTTTATAACTACGCTGAATGGGGTTTGAAACTTGCTACACACCCCTAGATAACTGTATCTCAACCTGGGCAGAGATTAAATTATAGTAGACAATAGATCAAATGAAAACACTAATACTGGTACAGGAATGCAATTTTTGCCTTTCTGCGGTAAAAAATTACAAGCATTGTCGGGGGTAATTTCAAGTTAAGTAATAAAATCCTGAGTATGCAGGGTAGGTCTGTGTGCGCTAAACATTCACTGCGAGGAAAACGTTAGTTTTATCAGACAATAGAGTAAGATATTTACATGTACTACTGCTATTACAACAACAACAACAACAACAACAACAACAGCTACTACTACTACTACTAGGCCTACTGTAATAGGCCTACTACTACTACTACTACTACTACTACTGTACTAGGCCTACTACTACTACTACTACTACTACTACTGTACTAGGCGTACTACTACTACTACCACCACTACTGTACTAGGCCTACTACTACTACTACCACTACTGTACTAGGCCTACTACTACTACTACTATACTAGGCCTACTACTACCACTATTGTACTAGGCCTACTACTACTACTACTACCACTACTGTACTATGCCTACTACTACTACTACCACTACTGTACTAGGCCTACTACTACTACTACTACCACTACTGTACTATGCCTACTACTACTACTACTGTACTAGGCCTACTACTACCACTATTGTACTAGGCCTACTACTACTACTACTACCACTACTGTACTATGCCTACTACTACTACTACTACCACTACTGTACTATGCCTACTACTACTACTACTGTACTAGGCCTACTACTACCACTATTGTACTAGGTCTACTACTACTACTACTACCACTACTGTACTATGCCTACTACTACTACTACCACTACTGTACTAGGCCTACTACTACTACTACTACCACTACTGTACTATGCCTACTACTACTACTACTGTACTAGGCCTACTACTACCACTATTGTACTAGGTCTACTACTACTACTACTACCACTACTGTACTATGCCTACTACTACTACTACCACTACTGTACTAGGCCTACTACTACTACTACTACTCCTACTGTACTAGGCCTACTACTACCACTACTGTACTAGGCGTACTACTACTACTACCACTACTGTACTAGGCCTACTACTACTACTACTACTACCACTACTGTACTAGGACTACTACAACTACTACCACTACTGTACTAGGCCTACTACTACTGCTACTACCACTACTGTATTATGCCTACTACTACTACTACCACTACTGTACTAGGCCTACTACTACTACTACCACTACTGTACTATGCCTACTACTACTACTACCACTATTGTACTAGGCCTACTACTACTACTACCACTATTGTACTATGCCTACTACTACTACTACCACTACTGTACTAGGCCTACTACTACTACTACCACTACTGTACTATGCCTACTACTACTACTACCACTATTGTACTAGGCCTACTACTACTACTACCACTATTGTACTATGCCTACTACTAATACTACCACTACTGTACTATGCCTACTACTACTACTACCACTACTGTACTAGGCCTACTACTACTACTACCACTACTGTACTAGGCGTACCACCACTACTACTGTACTATGCCTACTACTACTACCACTACTGTACTAGGCCTACTACTACTACTACCACTACTGTACTAGGCCTACTACTACTACTACTACTACCACTACTGTACTAGGCCTACTACTACTACTACCACTACTGTACTAGGCCTACTACTACTACTACCACTACTGTACTAGGCCTACTACTACTACTACCACTACTGTACTAGGCCTACTACTACTACTACCACTACTGTACTAGGCCTACTACTATTATTACTACCACTACTGTACTAATAATAGTTCGTCCATCAGGTATGATGATGACCTTAACAACACCAGAGGAATAAAGAACAGAAATTGTTGAGAATTTCAACACATGGACAATAAAGAGAACTAAAGGACACAGAGGACAGAATGGAAAGACTGTTCTTTCATGACTTATGGCTTCTCATGTGACTGATAAGTCCTATTTTTGCCCTGCAGACCCTTCCGCATAAATGACAAGAGTGCTCCGTTGGTTCAGTACCACTGGGCCTTTTCTTGCGCCGTTCTCTTTTTTTGATAGCCTGCTGGACTCTGTCAGCTTCCCATGCTTTGCTGCCTCTGGTAAGGGCCGCCCTCCAATTTGCACGATCAAGCGAGAGCTTTTCCCACTCACTCACATCAATGGCAAAGGCCTTCAGTGATTGCTTGAGAGTGTCTTTGTAACGTCTCTTTGGGGCCCCAACATTCCTCGTTCCATTGGAGAGCTCAGAGAAGAAGATTTGCTTAGGGAGTCTGGAGTCGGGCATTCTGACAACATGTCCTGCCCAACGTAGCTGAATTTTTTTCAGGTGGCAGAAGATGCTCAATTCCTTGGCACGATTGAGGACCTCAGTGTCTGGAATTTTATCCTGCCATTTGATCCTTAGGATCTTTCTAAGGCAGGCCAGATGAAAGTGATTTAGCTTTCTGGCATGCGATTGGTACACTGTCCAGGTTTCAGCCCCATAGAGTAGGGTGGGAAGGACCACAGCATTGTACACTTTCAGCTTAGTGTCTGTGCGAATGCCGGCGACATCCCATACTCTCTTTCGAAGCCTGCCAAATGCAGAGCTGGCTTTGCTGATTCTTGAGAGAATTTCAGTATCAACACGAGCTGCAGAAGACAGTGTACTGCCAAGATAGGTGAAGTTCTCCGACACCTTCAGAAGACTGTCATGGACTTTGATATTTGGGGTCACAGGATACTTGTCGTCTGGAGAAGGCTGATGGAGCACTTCCGTCTTCTTTGTGCTTATTGTGAGGCCAAAGTTGTCACAGGCTCTAGAGAACTTATCAACACAGTTTACTACTGTACTAGACCTACTACTATTACTACTACCACTACCGTACTAGGCCTACTACTACTACTACTACTACCACTACTGTACTAGGCCTACTACTACTACTACTACCACTACTGTACTAGGCGTACTACTACTACTACCACTACTGTACTAGGCCTA
>OZ007582.1:2195000-2335000 GCA_963931925.1 Onchidella celtica | reverse complement strand
CTGGACAGAAAATATGTAAGAAAAAAAGCATTACCAATACAAAAGCAATTCAAATAAAGCAAGCACTTTGATCAGGGCCGTCTCAACATCACTATGGGGGGAGGGGGGGGGGGGGAGAGGGAGACTGGGCAGATTCTTTTGTAATGCGCGGGATTTTCTTCCAAGTTTCAAAAATTACCTAAGTTTGCGTGAATGGGCCCCACCCCCTAAACCCTTGGGGGCCGCTGGGCAACTGCCCAGTGTGTCCATGCATAAAGTCGGCTCTGACTTTGATCTCATATTCACCGTGACAACTGACGGCACTGAATGATCAAATGAGCTGCTCAGAATCTCGGCTCGCCGCGTCACATAACAAGTGATTAGCAATTTTTGTTACAATAAGCCAAGGAATCCACCAGCCATGTTGTATGGTGACGTCACGATAGTTAGTTTCAACAGAGAGTATGTATTTATAGAGAGATCTCACTTCCGCCAAATCGCCAAACTAGGTCGCTGCGGTAAACAAGAATTGAAAGAGACCGCCTTCACCAAGACAGTGTGCATGTCTATTTACTGTGGTTTGTTCATATTTTTGGGGCTGGTTGAAACTATTTAGAGCCGTTTGTAAGTTCTTACGCCTCGTGGAAATGCACAAACGGATATTGTTTACCGCAGCGACCTACATTCCGCTCCATACCAACAATGGTTTCGCGGCATCCCCCGGTGTCTCGCAGTGCAAATCGACCAATAGTGAAACCTCTCTACTCTCTGGTTTCAACGAGGAAAAAAAAACAACAAGCAACCAGTTGGTTGAAAGGCGGGATTTCATTGAAAGTCAATGTAATAATAATAATAATAATAATATATTGCATTTATATAGCGCCCAACCCCGTCGATGACAAGCTCTGGGCGCTTTAACAAATTCTTACACACACACACACACACGCATACACAAAAGAAATTCAAAAATATTTACTATTGTTGCTGCCGAAAAACACCTAGCCTAGTTTGTCTGAAAGAAATGGGTCTTCAGATGGCGTTTGAAAGAACCAATGTCATTAATTTCCCTGGTTGTCTTTGGAAGAGTGTTCCAGATGGTAGGGCCAAGAAATGAAAAGGACTTTTCTCCTACAGTGGCCAGATTCATTTTAGGTACTTTCAATTTTGTAGTGTCAGATGATGATCTTAGTTGACGAGATGGAACATAGTAATCAGTTAAATCAACTAGGTACGATGGAGCAGTATTATTGACACATTTGTGACAAATGGATGACAATTTGTACATTATTCTTTTCTCGACTGGCAGCCAGTGCAAACTCTGCAGAAGTGGCAGTGCTGAATCTCTTTTCTTTTTCTTCAAAACAAGTCTCGCTGCATTGTTTTGAGCAATTTGGAGTTTTCTAATATTTTTTTGTGAAATTCCAGCCAAAAGGGAGTTGCAATAGTCAAGCTTTGAAAGTACAAAAGAATTTACTAAAACAGCCGCAGTTTCAGTTGAAATAAGATGTCTGATTTTACCAATTTTCCAGATTTCCATGTATAGAATACGAATGAGGTGACTAACCTGAGATGACATAGAAAGATTTGAATCAATGTAAACCCCTAGGTTTTTTACTTTTTTTGAAATTTCTATTGAATTAGTGCCAATTATCATCTCAGTTCTGTCCACTTCTTGCAGAACCCGCTCACGGCCTAATAAAATAACCTCAGTTTTATCCTCATTTAGTGCCAGTTTGTTTTGGTTCATCCAGCTTTTAATTTCTGTTATACAGTTTCCAGCCTGCTGCAGAAGGCTGTCAACATCGCATGGCAAGGCAGAACTGTAGAGCTGGGTATCATCAGCATAGAAATGATATTGTAAATTAAATTTCTTTATTTCATGTACAAGTGGAATAGTATAGATAGTAAACAAAATAGGACCAAGCACTGAGCCTTGTGGTACGCCATACTGAAGCGCATAAGAAAAAGATCTTATTTTGTTGGTTACAACAAATTGGTGGCGATTTGACAGGTAAGATTCGACCCATTTAAGGGCGACCCCTCTGATTCCAAACGATGTTTCTAGCCTTCTGAGCAGGATTTCGTGATCGATGGTGTCGAACGCTGCTGATAGATCCAACAAATTTAGCAGAGTAATATTTCCAGAATCTGCCTTTACTAATATGTCATTCATGATTCTTAATAGTGCAGTTTCAGTACTGTGGTTACTTCTGTAAGCAGATTGAAATGGTTCCAACAGGTCATTATTTCTCAAATGACACATTAGTTGTTGTAATATCACCTTTTCAAGGATTTTTGAAAGAAAAGGAAGGTTTGAGACGGGTCTATAATTTTTCAGCATGTTTTGATCAAGAGTCGTTTTTTTCAAAAGTGGTGTTACCCAGGCTGTTTTAAAATAATCAGGGACAGACCCACTTAAAATAGAGTTGTTTATTATTTTTGTAATAGTTGGAACCAGTTCATCAACACAAGATCTAACCAAAAATGTAGGAATAGGATCGAGGTCACAACATTTTGATGGCGATGCCATGATGATAGATTTTACAGATTCATTCGACACAACACCAAAAGTGTCTATAGGATTTCCCTGAAACTCATCAAAATGATCAATGGCATCAAAACTGTCAAGATTTTCTCGGATAGTTGTAACTTTTTTTACCAAAATAATCAGCAAAAACATTGGGCAACAAATTGTTCTCGTAAATTGTGGGTAGAGGTGTTTCCTTTCTTTTCCCTGTGAGTTCATCACAAATACTAAAAAGTTCCTTACAAGATGTAGAATTTTGAAGTTTAGTGACATAGAAGTCTTTTTTTGCCAGTTTAATAACACATTTCCATTTGTTCTTCTGGTGTTTGAAAATGTCCTTGTGGACTGTAAGACCTGTCTTTAACCATTTCCTTTCTGCTTTGCGACATTCTGCTTTGGCTGCTTTGACATCTAGGGTGTACCATGGAGCGAACGGTCTGTTGGAGATGGACCTGGTCTTGATAGGTGCATGTCGCTGTAGTAGATCTTGCTGGATGTTATTATAAGATGTGATGTCGCCTTCAAAGTTCTCGAGAGCATTGGCCATTTCCGTCTTGAAGGCATTGATGTCGATACCTTTTATGTCTCTGGACGACACAACTTTTTTGATGATATTTGGCTTTGCGAAATCAATATCGAGTACGATGGTTTTATGATCCGAAATGAGTTTTTCTAGGACGGCGGTGTTGGTGAAGGTGCTCAAGGTTTGTTTGATGATCACTAAATCTAAGATGTGACCAGCTCGATGAGTTGGACATTTGATTATCTGAGACATGTTGCATTGGTCGATAAGTTCTTTAAGTCGTTTTACTTCAGATGATGTTTCAGAATCAAAATGAAAATTAAGATCACCCAAAAGAACAGGGTATCCTTTCTCGCAGGTTAAGCGTGGTAGGAGAACTTCAAGTTCACTCAGAAAATTGGTTTTACTGCCTGACGCTCGATAAATGCAGACAAAATGAAAGACTTTGGTGCCAAGATGTAATGATAGCTCCATAATCTCAAATGTTTCAGGTAGTGACGTCACTCAAAACGAGTGGGCTGATCAAAATCGTCTTGTGCGTGCTTAGGGCTAAAAGTTGTAAAAAGGGCCAGGAACATCGCTTTCTTCGGGAGTTTCTCAAATTCCACATCGTCACTGCTAAGGGCATGAGTAAATTTTGACGCTATTGGGATGTTAAAGAAAATCAACCTGTAAGTATGACTAAGTCTAGTTGAACACAGATGACTTGTGTAACACCCACAAAAGGAAAACGCCACCCTAAATGCCTCCATCATGAATAGTAAGGATGGATCTCCTGACTGTAAGGAATGGATGTCTACAAAACTACCCAGGACGTACGCACGTGGGGTTAAATAAGGGCGTACGGAGTTTCTTTTCATTTGTATTTTTTTGCATTTTGTATACTTCTTTAATCCCATTTGGGAAATTGGCCTTGTGTCCTTGCAGCCCAGTTACAACTGGAGCAGACACGTCATCGCCATAGTGCAGCGCCTGTCGGAGGTGTGTTTTTTTGGGGGGGGGGGGGAGTGGTAGGGATGAATTTTATTTAATTTTGCCCGTCCAGGGGCTTGTTCGGCCTGCTCTTTTCGATTTCCAACTGCCAAGGTATGTTTAACGTGAGCAACGTGCACACATATCTCCGAGTTTTTCATCCTTAACCAAGTTAAGAAGACTAGGTGCTCAATCCTACCTCCCATAGGATCAGGGACAGGAAAATATGAGAAAAAAACCCAAAGTTCCAACATGCTTGCATCGGCCGGGATATGAACCCGGTACCTTCAGCATCAGAGGCGAGCACCTTGTGCTGTTGTTAAGTGACTGTGGTGCTTTATATTATAAACCCGAGCCGAACAGTGAACACAGCTCAGCATTTTCTCTCTTCCTCTCTGTAATTAGCGTACGGTCCTCTAACAACTGCTATTTGGTGACATCTGGGCATTATGATTCTATTGGATTATTAGATTTTCCTATCGGCACATTTCTTTTCTATAGCATCTGACAGCCGCCATGCTCAGGAATGCAATGAACCGCCAGTTGCCTTTTGGCATAAGTCTGACATAATGCCAATATTGTAGAGTTGTGACAACATAATATCTTTGCAGCCACCCGTCACATGACCACCTGGAGAACCAGGGCAATTCCATGAAAATGCGCTTGAAGCTATCACCTGACACAGGCAAGATCGACTGGGACAATGGTTGGCTAGACTGGGGTGGGGGGGGGGGGAGGACCCAGTTTCCCATGTAAAACAGGCATAATTTTATATGCCATGAGGGTGCCATAGCCCAAGGCAGGTTGTTGCAGGCAAATATTATTTAGTGAAAAAAAAAAGTGGTCACCGCCGTCTCTGTGCCTGCTGCTAATATAGCAATTAAACAGAGTGTAGCGTACCCTGCATGCCTAGAAACTGCAACCATTGTTGTGTTTGCCCGGGCGATGCCCGCAGGCTCATACAACTATTAGGCTAGGTTTACATCAATCATGCAGTGAAAATATAGTTCCCGAAATTCGCCCACGGCGGTTTCGATTGTCAACAATTCACAACGCTGAGTGCATTTCTTTCTGAAACATAATGTCTCCATTCCTAATGTTCCGCAACTGAAGAGTTTCGCTCTGAAATGGACTGTTGCTATTCCCAAGGTAACCATAGCAACCAAAAATGCAAAAACGCTTCCACAAAAATAGTTTATATCCAACGATTTCGTATGGTCGCAAATGGCACTCCTTTTTGGAACGAACTATTATTTAATCTACTCTCATTACACGCCAATCTTTCTCGTTGTAAATTATGCAGTAGTTTGTTCTGACAATAGCTCCCCAAAGTATCTGCACATAAACTTTTGATTAAGCAATTACGCCAGGTTGCATATTAGAATCACAAATCAGGCAAAGCAGTGACAGCGGGCATAGTATATTTAAACCAGTACTGCTCTCCATAGTTGAGCGTCTCTCTGATCTAAGTGAATCATGATTATAATAGGTTTAACTAGCGCCCGGTGTGGGCTGTGCTAGTGTGGTGCAAAATTTATCGGCCGCGAGCCACCAGTCTGGCGCCTACAACAGCCTTGATCTGTTTCACCCCTAATACAGCGAAGTATTTACAGTAACATCCCCACTTTTTTTTTTTAAACCCTTCACTTCTAGGTTGTAATTTTCAAAATGGGTGGCTAAGAAGGTGGGATATCCTAATTTGTCATGAGAAATTTAGATGGCAATAGGAAAAATACGCCATTCTGAATTAACCGAATCACATAATAGCTTTAACCCTTTAATACAACCAGGCATTTATATGCCCCCCCCCCCAACCGCTTTTTGTTAATCTTCACTCCAAAGTTATAATTATGGGGAAGGGGGGGGGGGCTTGGTGAGCCAGTTGTCATGGACTTATGATTTCGAGGAGGGGGGGGGGCTTACTCCCCATCGGTGGAGACAGAGGGGAAGGGGAAGCTTTTGGTAAAGAAAACTGATATTTTATATATATATATATAGAGAGAGAGAGAGAAGGGACCCCTCAAAACATAATATTCATATGGTAAAGAAGATTCGCTATAGATCAATTCAGATAAAACATAGATAAAAAAAAATTAATTTAATGTATAGTTCAAACATACGTGATGGACAGATTGAACTGGGGGGTTCATATTTCACTGTTATCAACTTTGCATGGACGTGCCCTTAAGACGTTATAATCTCTTTACGTAACCTCCACACGTCATAGAAACCACATGTACATGCTGACCCAGTCCTGTCGTGCACATTGGTGGAGAAACTCAATATCCCTGAATGTGTCTCTGAAGACTCATTGGCTATACAGAGTTACCTTCCTTGGTGCCCCTAGTGAGCACTTTGTTAAGTAGCCACGCCTGTTTCGACTTGGACAATTACATTTTCTGACCTTTTGTTTTGTGCACATTTCATGGTGTTTCAAGCCCTTTTGTCAATTGTTTCTCTTAGAGCGTCCTTTTTTTGTTTTGAAAGATTCAAGATGATAATACTGTTCTTGACGTTTCACCCTCAGAGAGTCGGAGAAATGAGATAACCTCTATAAACATGATCAACGTTACCATCAGCACCTTCAAGGACAATCATTACTTTTCTGTATTATCTCTGACGCGAACCTTTGCCTCATAAACTTTTTCTTTTTGCCGCACTTTGAATATCCGGTACTATGTATTCTCACATTTTTTTCAAGCGTTGTACCCTTACTGCATGGCTGTATAATAGGTTGTCCTTGCGTGCTGTAGACATTTAATAGTCTTAGCCATGAGGAAGATGGTGAAGTATAACTAACTCACAGTCAATGAAATAAAAACAAACATCACAGTGTAACATGCCATGATCTGCACGTATCAATAACGTCAAGGCTCGCAGAGAAAAGTCCAAAAGGTCGTTTTTGTCTTCCGCATTTCGCACCAACAAGACATCGTGGCTAGAAGTGTGTCATATTTGGCTCAGGTCAGTGTTACTTCAAGTCATATACCTGTTACTGAGTTTATTGTAATGACTTTGACGGATGTGCTGCTCTGCGGAAGTACTAGACAAGACTCGCGGATAAGTTACCGTATTGATTTAATATTCTACATAGTACACATTCTTCATTTATTTTTTTTATTGTTCGATTGTTTTATCTGTTCAATTTTCCATTTTTTTTCCTGCTGCTTTTTTTCTTGAAAAAGGTACTTCAGTGAAATATTGAGATTTTTCTGTCTCTCCTTTTTCTTTGCGTTTCATCGTATCGTTTGGATATTATTTCTCAGGCGAGGCTTTGCCACATACAACGTTTTCTTTTTGCCAATTTTTGACCCCACAGTTTTTTTCTGTGGTTTTTATAATGTTTCTGGTTAGATGGTGTGTACCATGTATGTGCTCTTGGATCTCTGTGAAAGTGAATTTCTCTCATGGGATGATAAAGCTGATTCTGATCGTTTCTTGTCCATGGTCGGACATTAGTGACACCTTTTCCCCTATAGAACTGTAGTAATGCATTGGCTTAAACACAAAAAGCTTTACTTTCTGTACACCACCCACATCGATTCATTAATTAATACATGTATTATTGTTTCTAACAAAAAAATAAATAAATTATAACACCAGAAAGCCTGTGCCGTCCCAAAAAAGCCGGAAGGAAAGTTAAAATGTGGCAAAATAGGCCATGGGACCAAAATCCTAGCTAGTCTCTAAAGTAAAGTTCGTTACGCACCCCCTAGGGAAAATCTAGGTATGGTTTTAATATGTTCCCAGTAACCATCTTTGACTAAAAATCAAATGTTGTCATCCGTAACTGTGCACATTAATAACTTATTCTTAAAAAATAACAATGTTTATTGCTATGTAACATCTGTATTTTTGCATTTTTGTTTCGTTTTACATAATTATATATTTCACAAAATCTCCACCTTTGAACGCAAAACTGGCAAAAGGCTTCTTTATTAGACCACCTATAGTAACCCAATTTTACATGTTCATTTCAAATACGGAGGAGGGGGCACGGACGTTTTTATTATTTTGATTAGTTTGGTTCATGAATTTATAGAAAATGCATTGTTTCATCGTGCTGCCATTTTCATCCTCCATCTTGCCTCCATTCCGTTATAGTACCGTGCAGGTCATAAAAAGTAACCATATCAAGCTTGCTGCGCAGTGTCCTGGCGCGCATGAGTTCTAGATCTAGATCATGCTTCTTAATGAAAACCCTTGCTAATGAACCTTCTGTAGTGTCTAAAGATGACCACAAACCTAACGATTCTCGAAATTCCATCCAACTTTTCAAAGAAAACTGAATTATATTGTTATTTACATCTTTCTTAGTGTGCATACATCATTCCATCATGGAGGCAGCCATTTTGGATTTCTCGGCGAAAGGCTCAATTCCATTGGTTGATTAGAATAGCATTGTTTAAATGGCAAACTCAATTCGCATCATTAATTATTATTTATTGGCACAATTTACATACAAATTGTACAAAAATGTGCAAGACTTGAAATGACAACATTGGTTTTTTTGTGAAGGGGAGATGCATAAGAGCCTGCATACGAAAAATCAGCTTATCCCCTGAGGTGCGTAACGGAATGACAAGCTACAAGTTTGTCCCATGGCCTAAAAAGAAAAAATCATATTTTGCAAAGACTTGAGTAAGAAATACGTAGTACAGAAGCGATACAACAAAACGCAAAGGTAATGGGCAGACAAAACCAGCGTTCAGTCAAAGAACCTTCCGTGGGCAAAAAATAGTGAAAGTATGAACAGAAAATGAAACAAATAAAGAAATGTTTAAAATTCTCAAGGATACGGACACTTGCCCTACGCGAGTTCCACACTTGGAAACGGCCTAACCACCTAGCCGTAGTCGTTCCTACATCATTTGTAGTAATCTTAGATCTTATTCTTATACTGATAATAATGTTCTCACTGACTCTACATTCACACTAAAATTATTCTGCAACTTGAAAAACTACATTGGTTAATTTTTTTGCGCTACTCGCCGTCCCTTGTCTTCTTTACCGCGATTGGTTGGTGGGACCTTCTGGTAGGTTCTCCTTCTGTCCTGTCACTCTATTATATTTTGTATGTCGCCTTGCGCTTTCCTCACGCGACATGGCAGTTCTCGTGTCCATGTGGTTTCTTTCTAACTCAAACTCAAACTCAAAATTGCCTCCTTCACTGCCATTTCGTTCTCTCTCTCTCTCCCTCTCTCTCTGTCTGTCTGTCTGTCTGTCTCTCTCTAATTTCTGATTTCACCCTCCCTCCACACTGCCCTTTCGTAATTTTGTGTGGGTGGGCGTGGGTTGCCACAAAAAAAAACAAAAAACCGGAAGTTTTGGAGGGGTGGGGAAGGAAGAAGATAGATGGGAGACACGGATGAATACACCGAAAGTGCCGTCTATTAACTACAACCCGGACTTTCATGGTGACGATTAAAAAATGAGGAACCGCTTTACACTCGGGTTCTAGTCCTCTGGGAAATTTAATCCGAGAGTAACACCTAGTTCTCCTGCCCTGTGACCACCGTTGATCACTTTTATATTTAGCAAGTTCCTACAGTCAGGGGCCATCCACAGAGTAATACGCTCAGATTTGGGTGGGGGGGGGGAGGGGGGGGGGTGGGGAGTGCCCCGGCGTTTGAACAAGCATGGATGTCTATGGACAGTATGGAGAGGTGGGGTGGTGGATAGAAGCGTATGAAAAACATTCATGGGGGGTGGGTGAGGTAAAATAACCGTAATGGGGCTGTAACTAAGTTAATCAGAGGGGTTTTACTGTTATTGTTAAAAACTTATTAAGATTTAGCGTATTTGACAATTTCGCCAAATGTCGCACTTGAAATAACATTTTTATTTGTTTAAACAGTTGTCATAAACAACACATAAAGCATGAACGTAACCACGGGGGCCCGTGAGAGCTCATTTGAATCAACCACTTGGGAACCGCTCTGATAATGTCCCCTTTGCGAAATACTAGATTATAGATAGAAATCTTGCGTTGCACTAACTTATAATAGATTTTAATGAAGACTGTCTGCTGAATATCATTAAACGTTTGCATGTGCTTTTACTTTGTCACGTACGTTATATACATTGTTTTTTGCTCCTAGAATGTTCATGACTACAGATATTTCTTTATTTAATCTGTGTTGATTATCAAGTTACGGACCAATTAAGCCATGTTAGAGTTTGCAGAGCACAAATGTGGGGCAAATGAGTATGAAAACTCTCAAGAGGCGTATCTCCGCGTGAAAACTAAGAGGAGGAGGCGCACGGTGTAGGTTTAGGTCTATAAAATAAATATTGCTTGAGACATCCCCTCTCTCCATACTATCCATAGACATCCATTCTTTGTCAAACTGTATAGTGAGCATTTTATCCAGGATTAGATGACCTACCGGGAATTGCCCGGAATAAACAATCATGTGCCCCCCCCCCCCCTCTCTCTCATCTATACAAAAAAAATGTAAGAAAACCCCTTTGTTCCCTATGGACTCAAAAACTACTGGACGTATTGAACTGAAATTTGGCACACACAGTTGTACGATACTGACCAGTGTTCCTATGTACATAGGCATAAAAAAGCTTATGGGATTCGTGAGTTATTCCAATAATGCGATAAGAATGGAACAGTAAATTTGCGAGAGCGTTTGATCCGAATTGTACGTTCGTTAACTTATGACCTCTTTCTTTGTTAATCGCTTTTCCACTTCCGGCCCCGGAATTCGATTCATAATCACAGTAGTGTCTGTGAGAGCTAGATCTAGCATGCACTGATGCAGCATGCCCCCTAAAAAACGTACTATCGGTAGGCATACAAGTCTCAAATCGCTGTAGTTTTTTTTATTGGAAATTTATTGTTTCGCCATCATTTAGATCTATTTCGAGTCATGGTTCGCCATTTTAAGGTTTCGTTATCATTACCTGCGATGTGTTCACTATCAAACATACTAACCCGTGCGCAAATCATGCAGTTGTACGGGATGCGCAGGGTGTCAACTCACAAAGGCAGAGCAGTAAGACTTATTTAAAAACAAACAAACAAAAATAAAATAAACAAATAGGAACAGGCCAGATCAAGCAGGTCCATAATAACCACCCAGAACTGAAACCAATATTCAAACCGATTTATTCCCGGCAGGGCCGGGGACCTCAGCTAGTCTATACAAAAAAAAATGTAAGAAAACCCCTTTGTTCCCTATGGACTCAAAAACTACTGGACGTATTGAACTGAACTTTGGCACACACAATTGTACGATACTGACCAGTGTTCCTATGTACATAGGCATAAAAAAGCTTATGGGATTCGTGAGTTATTCCAATAATGCGATAAGAATGGAACAGTAAATTTGCGAGAGCGTTTGATCCGAATTGTACGTTCGTTAACCTATGACCTCTTTCTTTTTTAATCGCTTTTCCACTTCCGGCCCCGGAATTCGATTCATAATCACAGTTTTAGTGTCTGTGAGAGCTAGATCTAGCATGCACTGATGCAGCATGCCCCCTAAAAAACGTACTATCGGTAGGCATACAAGTCTCACATCTCTGTAGTTTTTTTTTTTTTTTTGTAAATTTATTGTTTCGCCATCATTCAGATCTATTTCGAGTCATGGTTCGCCATTTTAAGGTTTCGTTATCATTACCTGCGATGTGTTCACTATCAAACATACTAACCCGTGCGCAAATCATGCAGTTGTACGGGATGCGCAGGGTGTCAACTCACAAAGGCAGAGCAGTAAGACTTATTTAAAAACAAACAAACAAAAATAAAATAAACAAATAGAAACAGGCCAGATGAAGCAGGTCCATAATAACCACCCAGAACTGAAACCAATATTCAAACCGATTTATCCCCGGCAGGGCCGGGGACCTCAGCTAGTAATATAAATAAAAGTAATAAGCTACAGTCTTGCTTCAGAACTCATGCGCACCAGAACACTACGCACCAAACTGAACGCTTGACACGGTTACTTTTTATGACATGCACGGTACTATATATATTACGAAACAAATATGCAAAAATACAGATGTTACATAGCAAGAAACATTTTTTTTTTTTTTTAAATACATGCTTGAAGTAAACAACTTTTAATTATAGCCATCATCTTCCTTATCTCAATTGCCACCTTCCTACCGAATTTAAGGCCTGAAGAGTGTATAGTTTGGTCAGTGACTCATCCCGAAGGTTGCAAGTCACTGAAATCTATAATAGATTTGTCGAAGCAGACACAATATCGTATCACTGCTGAGGTTATTTTGCAAAATTGTCTGTAGATATTTGACTCTGGTGGCGACATGGTGAGATTTCTCTCATATTAGGTGTCGTTCACTGGTTGATTTACTGAAAGCGAATTCCATTTCTCTCATAGTTTTCCAAAGCGTTTGCTGAAAGACATCAATATCACTAAATTCCCTCAGTTTCAGTCTTAGCTTTCTTAAACTCAGGAATTCTTGATTTTGTCACGATGCAGAACATTTTCACAATAATATTTTGCTTTTGGCTTTCTTAGTGACAAGCTGTTCATTTTCACCACTTTCATTAAACAATAGATGGAAAGTGTTTTGTTATCCCAGGTGAGTGCTGAAGGCGTTTCTCAAAACTTTTAACTCTTTGTGTACGAACAGCCGAAGAATCGATTCTTCCGACAGTCACGTTTGCGCCAACCACCGATGTATCAGTGCACAATAATGCTAGGCTATTTTGTATCAGGAAGAGAGAAAGTCGACTTTTTATTCATAGATGTTGCTGCAGTTAGTCTTCATTCATCTCCCCCACTATTTTCTTCCTGTGTCGGCAAATGTGGAAAAATGCACGTCACACAGAGCGTTAATTCTATAATGCAAACAAAAGGATAAAATCTTAGGCATATTATTTTAAACCTAACAGGCATCGCTGTAAATCTGTTTGTACAAATACAGGCGTGATTTAATCAGGATTTCAAAAGGATTGGCCATTCAAGTTATTTCACTTCTCAAACGATAAAACATTGAAAAATAGAAAAGATGTTAACCACGCGTAAATTTTCATGTTTGTTTGTCATATAAAGTAATATTAAATAATCATAATTTTTCAGTTTCCTGAGGGCTCAAATAATTTAAAAGAAAAGCCCTCTCATACCGTGTCAACTCTCTCTTGTCATCTCTCTCTCTCTCTCTCTCCCCCGTAGTCTTAAAAGACCTTTGGGGTGGGTGGGGGGGGGGGGTGGGGGGGCCACAGAAGTCTTCGCAACCAACATCCTGCATGCCTTCCGGTTCTCAGATGCTCTTAGACAGTTGCTGAGTGTCAGGTCAGTGTCCATTCGCTGATGTTGTCCTCCCATCTCGTTCTCTGTCTTCCTCTCCTTATGCCTCCTCGCCCTGTTGCTTGTAGAATGGTTTTGGCAAGTCCTCTTGATCTTGATACATGACCATACCATCTCATTTTCCTTCTTTTCACTGCGGACAGCAGGTCTTCGTGGTGTCCAATGGCTTGTCTCACTCTGGTCTGGACGTCCAGGTTGGTAATGTGGTCTTTGTATCAGCTACCAAGCATCTTGCGGAAGCATCTCATCTCTAATGCCTGAATTCTTCTCTCACTTTCTCTTGTCAAACACACCAATTTTTTTAATGTATTGTTGATAATGTTTTCCATCTAAATTCCCTCGCCCACCACAGAAATTTACAGAACCAATTGTAAAATGATATTGTAATCATTTAGTGTCATGTTTTAATTACTCCCTCCATCGCCCACAGGATTGTCCTGACACAGTGGACCCCCCTCTATGTACCACCGCGTACTTTCCACTTGACTTTTGTAACCTGGCAATTATTTATGATCCTCCAAAGGTAAAAATACAAACAAACAAACAAACAAAGAATCATTAACTTGCAAGCAAACAAACATGACCTGAACAACAAAACAAAAAAGTTCTGCCCATATCTGAATTCAGATTCTAAATAATTTAGGGTTAAACGCTTATTTTCCAGTTCCACTAGCAATATCCCAGCATTTTCTGGAGCATTGTTACGTGCGTATTTGCATTGAGCTAAACAATTTCGTTATTTAGCAATTCTGTGTAATGGGAATATCGCAGGTCAACTGATGGGATCTCAACGTATTAAAATTAGATGGGAATAAGGCCACCAAACCACTCTCTCCCTCAGTGGGTACAATTTCCCCTTTCCACTCAAAATGCATTCTCGAGTATGAACTAGTTGACCTGTTCATCCCCTTGGACTAGTTGATTTCAGGTTCGCTATTCCTTTAAGCGAAAAGTCCAACAATACGAAATTTAGCATATAATCTGGAAGCGTTCTCAGATTACAGGCGAACCATATTCAGATCAAGACACTTCACGAATAATATTATTGCGCCACGGAGTCACGAACGTCATACAAAGAAAATTTGCTCCCATTGACGTATCTTTTGCGCTCTGGGACATTGCAAACTTCTTAGTCAGCATATTTGCTATGCCATTGTAATGAAGAACAGCTCTACCGTTTCATGACTGCCTTTCAGAAATGTTTATGCACAATTAATTGGGGTCATCAAATCAAAATACACCAAAAATTAACTTAAGTGTTGTTCTTAACCTGAGAGAGAAGCTGAGATTTTGTCTATCTCAAGTTCTCTTCTTTGGACAATGGGAGTAGATTGTTATTCTAATGTGGTGTTTAATACATCTTTTACATTCGTTCGTCCTTCAACTACCATCTACGCCTTCGTTTCTTTCATTGAAGTATTTTGTTGTTGTTGTTGTTCTGAATTCTTTATTCGTTCTTCTTTTGTAGGCGTCTGATCATTTTGTCTTCTTTTCCCTCACCAATACCCCCCCCCCCCTCCCCCACCCCGCCCCCTTTTCCGTTTCCCGTTTGCGTCGAAGACTTTACTTTCATTGAGAGTATTGTTGTCTTAGACATCTATAACTCCACCTCCCCCCCCCCCCCCGTACTTTCTTTGTGTTTCTTGCTTTCGTCAAGCTTCCTCTTCTCCTTTGTAATGGCCTTTTTAAAATCAAATGTATCAAATTTAGAGTATTTGTATTTATATCTACTAGATGAAATTCCGGGCATTATCCGGGATAAACCTGTGTTCTATTTCTCTCTCTCTCTGTGTTTTGGTCTACAAAGTTTCCCATATTCTCCAGTCTTACTGCAGATCCCATGCGCCCCTGAGCACTTAGCACTAATTTCTGATAGGGAAGTTGCACGCACGAAGTGAACGCGTATTAATATCGTTTCCGGTGTGATGGGCTTGCTACAGGGAGCCAGAACAAAAATCTTCATATTTTACATTTTTACAACTTTTTATTTAAAAATACCTAAAACTTGAATCAACACAATAGGTCGATACAAAAGCGATTGGACTGGATTAGTTGACATTTAATAAAATTAATTTTATAATATTTTAAAACTGTCATTTAGGCTGTAGAGTCGAGCAAAAAAAAGGGCCAAAATTACACCACAATGAATTACTCCCGTCACTATTCTTTTTATAATAAGATTTTTGTTCACCCGGGGGTTATTTGGCTTATTTTAATGTACATATAGAACTCCGCATCCTAACAGGTGTATTCAGAATGTGAGCCTGACGTAGAGTAAAAGGAAAACTGTTTCCCATTTGAAGGTGAATCGTTTTTGAAAACGATGGACCAAGGACAAAGCTTTTCCAATGGTTGTTCTAAGGACCAGACGCTGCCCTCCTGAATCCCGTGCTCGATTTCAACAAACTTAACTCTTTCTTTCCTTTCCGAGTGTCCTAACAAAGGTGCCATTATAAATAATCCATGTGAAATATTCAAATCCAGTACGTTTGGTTTATCATGCTTTACACAAAGTCCTCTGTTGATAGCTGGCGTTTATGTACAGGTCTCATTTGTGTGTTTGTGTGCGCATGTGTGTGTTTATATGTGTGTGTGAGTGTTTGACTGTCTGTCTGTCTGTCTGTCTCTCTCTCACATACATACACACACACGTTCTGCTCTGCTGGTGATTCTCCCAGCTGATAGCTCCATGGTCAGCCGTCGTCGTGAATAATGCACGCCCAACATTGAGCTTTAATGGGGACATACACTGAATCGTGATTGCGAACACGAAGTAATAGACTTTTTACCGTAACTGTTCCAAATGGTTCGTCTGAATTCTGATTACTGTTATTATGAAAAAAAAAATTAAAAAAGAGATTTACAGTTGCAGATGAGCGAGGAATCAAAGGGAATGACTGACAGCCAAAGCGTTGTTGTTGATGGCCGAAAAAAAACCGTAATGACATGTGCGGGTGAGTAAATCTTACTCAGCGTGACAGAATCATCAGTGGTTGTCGGCCTTGCGCAATGACGGGCGAGCCCTAGAAACAAATGTACACACGTGAATAATGGATGGCCTGCAGAGGGAGCTCACGGTTCACAGCGGGCACGTGAAACGTGGCAAGCGCAGACGGTAACATGGATTCCTATCGTGTATTTAACTCTCCACAGAGATAAGGAAAACGTGCCGATAACGTGGTTTACCACAGCTTTTCTGAGGGCACAACTATTTGAAAGATAATGAAATGACATGACACTGTACACCTCTTGCCATGACTACAGGCGAAAGGGAGGCGCGCAGGCTTGCATAACATTAAATACATTTTTGAATCAATTTTTAATATCAGGTAAAGTGCCGCTCGTTGAACGGTGGTCACGTAGTCACAACGAAATTTCCGGTCATACTTTTGCATTTTACCGGATGAAAATGCATCTCTTTTTTGCGGCAAAAATCCCCCAACAACAACAACACAATATTAAAGACGACATTTTCTCCCAAACTGGATGTGACCACGTTACTCATGGTCAGTAACTGAGGTAGTCCATAAAATGTTCACAATATTTAGTGCCCTATTCACAAAGTTTTAGATATTTACATGTTCACCTTTTTGGCTCCATTATGGTATGATAATAATTATATTAACCCTCTCACACCCTGACATTAATATTGTTTTATCCCAAACTTTAGAATTACGTATGCAAAACTGATTCGATTTATTCACAATGTGACATGCAAAAATGTTATGTTGATTGGGAGGAAAAAAATGTTAATAAAGTGGGAAGTGAATCAAAAACAAAACAATACAAAACAACAACAACGAAACCTCGGAAAAATTAGGTTGCAGGTCCCTGTTTCAAATAGGGAAGAGGCGAGGGGGTGATAGAGCCTTAAAGATATGACTATTACCAGGAAGGGTTACCCAATCTGGTTATCTTGAGTTGAAGTGTATGTGTCGGGACAGGACTAAAGGTTAGGGACAGGTCTGATAAAAGTCTGGGATTGGGAATTGGGTCAGCAAAACATTTCTTTCAAGTGTAATGAGTTTTAATATATTTACCCATTCTGTCTCATTAAAAGGTTATAGACCCTTTTCATTTACCGTCCTCCATATCACGTGATTTGCAAACAAAGTGGCGGCGTGCCCCACTTGTAGGGCGGAAGCGGTGGACAACGGTCGAACGATGCCATCCTCTTGTTGGGCACCCAACTGTACAAACCCGTTACGTGCTGGTTCTGGCATAAAAATGCATCTTTGCATAGACTGTGCACATATTCAGATGTCACCACTAAGGCAAGTGGAGGTTTTTGCCCTACACGGTGCTTTTCGATGCCGTAGGGCTCCCCGCAAACAACCGTAACGCGGAAGTGAAAAGGGTCTATAGTGTGTTTTCTGGCGGTAACGGGCTTCGGCAACTATTATTATTATTTTTCCAAAAGCAACTGACACCAGAAAACGGCGTTGAAGTCACTGAATTCCATGGTTCAATAGTATCAGTTTCTTAGTTTAAAAAGACAAATCAAACGAATTATGCTTCCATAGGCTACAGCTAATGAAACTGAACCATTATTAGCAGATGAAATAAGTTTTAAACTTGAGGGAGATGTAAACACTCAATTAATGACACAGATGTAGTATACATGAAAGCATGTCGGCTCTGCAAGCACTCTTACCATAGAACGCTGTGCTTCACTACAAAATTCTTTGTAGAGTTAACCAAACAACTAAGTCCTATCAAAATGTCTTACGAATGGTGAAAGAGTTGTCCGAGACACTGGATACCCAGATAAACCATTCCTACTCTCAGTACAAGGTATGTCTGCAAACTGTGCGCGTATTCATTCTATTATGAAGGGATAAGATATGCATTGTTGATATTGCTGATACAACGAAATTTTGCGACTTTATTCGTGTCGGCATTCTGTGTCTCAGGTTGTACGTTATATTCGTCTCCACCTGAATGGCCCAATTCTTCGTACTACTGCATTTTCCTTATTTAAGTCCACCTGTATACCAGGTCAGTAAGACTCGTGTGTGCAACGTTTCTGATAGCTTACAGAAGGATGCTGAATCTATTGTACCGTTAGTTGCTAACTCTCTTAACATTGTCGGAATAACAACAAAAAAAAAAATAAATAATAATAGTACTTCAACCTGAGAATTAAAAGACTGGAGAGTTTTTACTCTTTCAAGATCATTCCTGTTGACGTTTGTTTCTGTATGAATTCTTTCTATTCTAAGTGGGTGGATGGGGAGCGCTTCTGGGTAAGGTCTACTTCTGTCCTAATGTCCTCTTATGTCCTGTGTATTGTCTTGCTTTTTCCTAGGACAGTGTGGCCGTTACTGAGTCGACGTGCTTTCTCCAAAGTCAAACTGAGCTTTCTATTCTTAAATTTCATTATGAAACTTTAAACACAAGAGTTGCCGAAATAACGCCACCCACATAAACACCAACTCACCCACCCACCTTTACTGACATCCACCACAAATCATTACCAAACCGCAACATCAACTGCAGCAGCAGCAACAACAACCGCAATATAGTTAAACGCTCGACACAAAACATACAGAAACGATCCTATAATGGCAAACAAAGTCTAATGAAGCTGGTGATAAGCCGATTCACTTAAATATTTCACAGCTTGGCCATGCTAACGATTGCATCTACATTATTAGAGAGATCATTTTGTGATCAAGTTGTAAATTACTGTTAGGTCGTTATCAGTTCATGAATTAATCTGCTCCCACCACGATTTACCAGACAATTACGTTTGTGTAGGCGTGCCAGAATCCAAAGTATGAGCTGGCTGGACTATCTCTTTGTGAGCATACGTGAATGCGTATGTATAGTGATATGTGATTTAAAGAGACAGCAATTGTCACAGGAAATGCACATAAAAAGGCAACATATAGTATTAAAAGCATAATTATTTAGCAAAAGCCAATTGATGTAAACATTTTAAAATTTGATCATTCCATTACAAAAGGACATCAAAAGATCATGCAAAAGCATTTCAGCGATTGTACAGAGTTTTTATGAATAAAGTGAAGCACAATGTAGCATACACGTTAGTTTTGGGGAAAGACTGAAATTCAGTTTTTGTGATAAGAATAATTGAGAATAATTAAGCAGCATGAAATTTTTATTTAAACAAAATAACCTAGAGGAAAATACTGCCATTTCGTGCCATGTGTCTTGTTTGCGCTTACATATTCTCTCTTACAATAAAGTGTGCTGGGTACAGTGTCAAAATAGTGTTATAATACGCTGTGAGCATGGGACTTCATGAGAATAAAGAACTTCATATTGTGTATCTGTATTCTTTCTATAGCCCCCCCCCCCCCCCGTGTTTGTGTGACGGAGGAGAACTCTTGCCTGGAAAAATGGGAAATAATCAAAATTATCTTTGCATTATTGTTTTGTTTATCTTTGAGAAATAACTACATACTGCACATCGTTTGGCCTGTCATGACATCACACAAGACTGTGCCAAGGACCTAATTATACCGAAAAAGAGAAATACCATTTTACTTGATACAATAATTTTCGTGAACACATCTTCAGTTGCAAAGATCTGAAACAGGTCTATTGCGCTTCCTGATCAATTAATAGAGAAAATAAAATTCCATCTAGGGGTTCAGTGAATTATTATTTGACAGAAAAAAGTTGTCATCTGCAGTTGTGCGAATACATAAATATGTGCCGTTTCAAGACATGACCAGTGAATATTCCAGTGAATACGTTAGTGGCCGAGGCCTCTGAAACCGCTACGTTTAAGGGACGAAACCTCTAAAACTGCTATGTTTAATCAAAGATCCTCTAAAACCACAACGCTCAAGGGAAAAGGCTTCTAAAACTTCTGTGTTATAGGGACGAAGCCTCTATACTGGTTATGTTCAAGGCATTAATTAAGGAACGAAGCTTCTAAAACCGCCATGTTCAAGGGACGAAGTCTCTAAAACCGATATGTTCAAGGAACGAACCCTATAAAACCACTATGTTCAAGGGACGAAGCCTATAAAATCACTACGTCCAGGAACGAACCCTGTAAAACCACTACGTTCAAGGAACGAACCCTCTAAAACCGCTATGTTCAAGGAACGAAGCCTCTAAAACCGCCATGTTCAAGGGACGAGGCCTCTAAAATCGCTATCTTCAAGACGCTAAGCCTCTAAAGGGGCTATGCCTAAGTTCATTTATCTCTAATGCCTTGGTGTGGCTACCCTACCAAGGCCGCTGCCCGGGCACAATTGATAAAAACAAAACTGAACCCAAAAACTTTCACTAGAAAAATACAAACAAGAAAGTGAGGAGTAAAAATGTCAAGAGCAGAGAACTCCTCCCCCTCCCCCCCCTCTCCCCCTCCCCCCCCCCAAAAAAAGACGTAAAACAATAGCGATAGGGGTTGGGCAAGCCCCCCCCTTCCCCAAATGGGGAGTTAACGTGCAGGCAGAGTGGGCGCTGCTTGGACGCCACTTCCACTTGGCCGCTCCTTGCTCGCACCATTTTGCAGCGACCAAAATGAAGACAACAAGAAATGCACGACCGAAGACAGCGTGGAAGCACCTTGCTTGCCTCTCCCTCTCACCACGGAGGCACCTTGGATGCACCAAAAAACTTGCAGCGTGGTGGTTTAGTGCCGCACTAATTTTGTCGCCCCTTTCAGGCCACATTCATTTATTCATTCATACATTACCTTAACGTGGTAACCACGTGACAGTGGTTTTCGAAAGTTGGTGGTTCTTTTTTCTAGGTATGGTCCAACTTTGGCAAGGAATAGCTTAAAAGTAGACGATTTCATTCTTATATACGACAAACATTTTTCATCATCTGAACATACTTGTTTCATTAAATGATGATATTCGCCATAATGATATGTAGAACGGCACTGGTGAATTTTGTGGACCCAGTAATGGCGTCTGTTTAACCGTTTTCTTAACCAATACAGAATCATTATTTGAAGGATTCCTTCTTCGTCCATCCTCCTCGGTAGTGAATATTCTGGGGGGGGGGGGGAGCGGCCCGAGAGAGGCTTCCACTCTGTCTCCTCCAGGCCGCATGCTCGCCTCTCTCCTTGATCGCCCCGTTTGGGGCCTCCAAGCAACGTCCAAGGGGCGTCCAAGCAGCGCCCACTCTGCCTGCACCTTTAGTCCCCTAGATGGATGTATTTTTAGAAAAAAAAAAAAAAAAACGCCTATGACTTGACTTTTTCTTCACTGACATTTTTTTAGCCGGTCTTTTTCGGAGGTCCAGTACACTTTTCAACTCAGGTAATGAATTGAACAGATTTTTTCAACACAGTAAGACGGAGAATTCTGTAAACATCAAGTAAAGACAAGCTGCAATATGAAACAACCAAGAAGACCAAGCAAAACCTTATTGAAAGCTTCACCATATCAAAGTCTTATGAAGATTCAACATTTTAATTACCGTACGCTCATACGTGGGAAAGGTAAAAAAAAATAAAAAATTGCCAAATTCGGGGTTACGCATTTTATAGATGGCGCCTTCGTTGTTGGACAAAATTGGTTTCGCTAGGATGCAGTGAGTTTCAGTTTGAGTTTGGAGTAAACACCGTCACATAATAACAATCACACTGTGCTAGGGAGAAGCGAGACAGAAGACAGAATGTGCCAGAATGATAGGACAGATGGAGACTTTATCTGAAGCGCACAACCAACCACTGGCGGCGATATCAGAATGAGTTTGAAGAAGGCAAGTCTACACGATAACTAACATAATTATTGTGCCCGGAGAAAGCAAGGCTATAGACAAAATATAAGAGAATGATAGGACAGAAGCAGACTTTCCCAGAAGAGCCCATGAACCACCCACACGATGCAGTAAAGCCTCATCTAGGCTAATTTGGCATTGTCTGTTCTTTAAGTCAAAATGAAATCTCTTGTGTCTGCAATCAAATCTACCACAACCACAATAGAAATCGGATCTGGAACACAAAATCAGAAGCCAGAGTGATCGCCTAGTAACTCCTCGCCTGTTCTGCTACGCTACGGAAAAAGGCGGTATTTGCCCAATTGTATCACATTTCCTTTTTAACATGGTTTGTATAAGAATTTTGTTACAAGTACTTACGTCCCCCAAGTTTTCTTTGCGTTAGGGGAACGTATTTTATAGCCTTTTGTGACTTCAGAGCTAGAGAGCTCCTCCCGAAACACTCCCACCAATAGCCTTATTCAATTATTCTTTCAGATTTTCTTTTTGCTTTCCTCCTGTTTTTTTGGTTAAAAGGGTATGGGGCAGGGTTAGGGATTCGATAAGATTTAGGGTTGAAGATAAGGTCGGGGTTAGGGATAGGCACGTATACTTACGCGCCCTTAGCGCAAAACGCTTAGGGTACTTACGTACAAGTAACAACAGTTTAGTAGAATAAAATATGCTCTATCTATAGTTTTGTCCCAGACAGCAACCCTACGTCAACCCAACATAGATTTCCGTAGGATTGGTAGGATTATTGTAGGGGCGGGTTCTCTACATCAAACCGATGTCACAATCAGCGGATCTACGTAGGGACGATGCAATTCCTATATTGCAAACTTGATCCTCACCCCACGCGTTGGCTTTCCGTCGGGATGATGACTGGGGTACCACTGGTCATCACATGATGATATGGGAACTGAACTAAGAATCCACCTGACCATTTCGCAAAGGGCTGCTGGTAGTATTTTACATTATAAGGCCTTACTGGACGATGAACACAACTCTATATTTTCTCTTTGACATTATACTACGCCCCCCTAACAACATTCTTTCCGCAAAATGTTTGTCTTTTGACTATCTTCCAAAATTCTGTTTATGGTCTTTTACTGCCCTTTTCCATACCACGTCAACGCTGCGCAGCGTCACGATTGGCGAGGGCCAGAAACAGTATGAACCATGGTGACACATTCTAACTAGACACCTGAGCACTCCCATGTGGGACTTTTGCTTTAATTTGTGCCTTCTGAATTTTTCATTCAATCCGGGTTCAGATTAGAAAGGCAGACTCGGGTGTTGTTGACTGATTGAATGAGTAAACGATGCTCGCTGCTTTTAGCTTGATGAAAGTGAGCGCAGCATTTTTTCTTTTTGTGTGCGTGACTGTTTGTGTGAGTGTGTGTGTACGTTTATGTTTGCTGCTATCACCGTGCAGAGTGATCGTACCCACCCAGCACACCTACGTCAATCCGACGTAAAATTTCTATAGGACTTCCTCGGTATGATTACCAGAGAGGACGAATGCCCACAGTAAAACAATTTCGACGGAATGTCGTAACCAGCAGATCTAGGTAGGAACAATGTTATTGTTATGAGCAAAATTGTTTCAATCTTAAGCGTCCGATTTGCATAAGGTTTGCGGCTGGCGTTTTCCCAAATTCTGTTTAAATTACATTTTGTTTGCTCGAAAGGAACGGTTGGTTGTTGGCCTGAGAATGAGGGGTAACTGGGAACAAGAGCAATGCCAACAACAACAACAACAACAGCAACAACAACAACATCTACAACAATAACGACAACAACAAAACTAAACACTTCCAAATTTTTTTTTTTCAGTTTAGCAATACATTTATTACCAACACGCACTTTCGGTACGTAAACCAGTTTTTGAGCAAAGTTTTTTTTTTTTTCCTTGAGCGTTCATATTGACGTGTAACTTTAGTTACTGAGTAATACAATTGGAAAAAAACAACGACAAGGAAAAAAACAACTATCTGGTATTTCCTCAAACATCCTGTAATGTTGTCAAAGGCAGAATTATAGGTAGCGGCTCTTCTTGCCCAGAATATGGTTGGGCAGCCAACTTGCTCTGGCTTTCAAACTAAGTACTGAACTTTGCACTGAAAAATAATTATACTTTCGTTTGATGCATTTTCATTTAAAGTGATCCCCGGGGGCCTAAGAAACTGTCGGATATAATTGACTTAAGTGTGACATTTCGCATGTTGACGCGATTATTATTATCATCGTTTTGGCTGAAACCAGCGCCAACTTGTAAAGTCTCTTCAATGGTGTTTGTGATGAATGTCTTAGCGCTGCCGGCCTTTATCTCATTATATCCGGCATAAAATGAAAGTAGCCCAGACTGGTTCTCTTAACATTTATAGCAAAAATCAGTATATTTTTTATGCATGGCTCCCAGATCTGAGGGCTTGTCTCCCCCCCCCCTCCCCGCCCCTTCCGCTTGTCAAATATTCACTGGAGTTATTCAGCTTTCAGTTGCTTCTTTGTATATTATGACGATACTGAGTAATTATCATAGATATCTCGCATATATGATATCAAATTCCATCCTTCACGCTATCAGACTCACAAGCTCTGATATTTTGCATCCTGAATATCAAGCCTGCCATGCTACACGCTTGCATTAATCATAATATCCACAATCTATCACCATGTCTCATTTTACATATCGCTTTTCGTGATCGGCATTTTAAGAACCACATGCTGGTATTGAATGTATTTTCTTTTGTTTATCTTTAACTTTCATTCTTCACGCAGTGTATTACATTACACATTTTTGTTCTCACACTGTGGACCGGGGAGTGGGCGAGTGTTATATTTATTGCGGTGCATTTTTTGTTCGTGGGTGAGTCCTCTGTCCAGTTTGTCAGGCTAAATGAGAAATAATAAAATTCCTGTGACCAAGTTTTTAATTTTGACCAATCAGTGAGTTTCTCGCTTAGCGGCCCCGGCTAGTTCGAACTTTGGCCTAAATATGGCGACCACCGACACAACGGAGGCTTTTAGCACTTTGCCTGGAATGGAGTTTGATTACTGGGATGAGTATGTTTCGTTGTTTATTTGTGTGTTTGTTTTTCTGTCTATGTAATACCTGACTTCATTGCGTGGACAAAGATTACTCAATCGGCAAAGCTACGGATTCTTTATAACACGAAGTTTAATTCAGTTCCGGCACTGGTAACCGGCATTGGGGTTTGAGACTGGAGAGAGCACGTTGACACAATAATGGTCACATTGTTCTAGGAAGATGCAAGACGATAGACAGAATGTAACAGAATGATAGGACAGACAGAGACCTCACCACAAGCACCCACCTACCACCCCGTTACCAGAACTTTCCCTGAAATCAGCAACTGTTTAAGCTGAGATTTCAGTCACTCTAGGCAGAGGTTACACTGAAATCAGCGAGAATAGTTAAGTTTCTAATAATACAATGTTTCAATCAGTCTAGACAGAGGTTACATACACTGAATCAGCGAGAATAGTCAAGTTTCTAATAGTACAATGTTTCAATCAGTCTAGGCCAGAGGTTACACTGAAATGAAGGAGAATAGTTAAGTTTCTAATAATACAATGTTCCAATCAGTCTAGACAGAGGTTACACTGAAATCAGCGAGAATAGTTAAGTTTCTAATCATACAATGTTTCAATCAGTTTGAGTGGCAGCCACTCATACAAACCACTCCATGTCGTCATTGCTCTACGATAATAGCATATTTCAAACTTATGCCAAAAGGCAACTGACAGTTCATTGTATTCCTGAGCATGGGGGCTATCAGATAATAGTATTGAGAAAAAGAAATACGCCAATAAGGAAAAGAAATAACCCAATACAATAATTTGGGACATTAGTCACCAAATGACAGGAAAAGAAACCGTTTTTTTCTTATTATTTCAAAGTTTCCAAAATGACTTATGCCGCTAGCGTGGAGCAGTGACGGTCTGTTATGCCTGATGTGTGTGTATGACGCAATAACATGTGCTCTTAAACGCTCAGTAAAAAGAATCCCCCCCCCCCCCCCATTGGAGACAATAAAACGATTCTTCTCTTATTTCAGACAAGAGTCTCTCTTTATAACATAAAGTTTCACTCAGATTAACTAAGGAGGAAACACATGTTGTACGGATATGGACAGTGCAAATCCGTACCACGCACACAATTCGATGACGTAGAACACACACCGGAATACTATATTGCTGACCTTGTTAATTTGCATAGTTTTTAAAAATATGAATCGGCTTAGCAGCAAAACAATCCGACTTCTGCTCGGAGATTGCGTGATCTGCGCTAATAATATATTTGGGTGTACGTCGATCACCAATGGCTACCCCAACCCCTTTTCGCCTGATTAGTCAATCTGACTACCGCCCATTGATATAAACTGTCTAGAGCCTCACGCCCCCAGGTCCATCTGACTATTCCATGTGTTGTCACTTTAAATTCGTGAACACCATACCAAGTTTTGTTTCAGCAAACCTTCACCAGTCGCGCTTTTTGATAAACATGTTGTACGGACATGCACTGTCCATATCCATACAACATGTGGTACGGATATACACTTCCAACTGAGAAATTACTTTTAAACCAAGAAAATCTGACGAACATGCATGGAAGAGTGGTTTTTTGTAGTTTTTATACTTTCGTGTTCAGCAAAATTGGTCATCTTAACCCGTTCTGGCAACAACAGCAATGTTCGTCACTTAAAAACAAAAGTTCATGCATGCAAATGGTGCTGTTTTTGCCAAATTTATAGATCGGTATTTTAATCATAGCTGGATTTTGTTATTGTAACTCGGTTAAAAAAAATATTGATCTATTTTAGAAATAAGTTTACCGAAAGAAAAAAAAAAAAAGGTCATGAAAATGCATTATGTGTGCGATTTGTTTTTCTTTCAATGCCATTAAACTGCAATTAAAATAAATAATCATTTCTGAATAAGATCAATTTTCTCTGCGTTTAGAAATTAATTAAGAAATAAATAATTCAACATACCGCAGGAATCAATAGCATTAAAAAAAAAAAAAAGAATTTTTTGCCAATGATGCTCTGTGAGAAGTCTAGAGGTGATGGACAACGAGCACTGATGTCATGACAAACTTCAAAGATTGTGACGCATATACTGTGGAGAGCAAAATATTTGATGTTGAGGTCACCGTTCTTCATTTCACAGAATTTGGATTTATAGCCATCCATTTCCTGATTTTCCGCTGGTCGCAGTTTACCTCTCAGTTCAGCAGTACTTTAGCATCTCAGAATTATAAATTAGCACTGAGCTCTTCGACGTGGCTTGCAATGGACATTTTAATACCCATTTGTACAAAAATAGAGCAGTGTAGCATTTTGAGACACTCGTTCTAGATCAGGGGCGAAGCGTGGCCCTCTGCAGAGGGTAATCAGAATTTAAGCTAGTAAGATCCTCATAATAGGACGTATCGCTACTTCATATGTACATAATTATAAATGCAGCGACTAAAACAATGAAACGGTTGCTAGGCACTGCAAAAATCTAAAGAGCGGACTATTCTTGTCAACAGGACAGGAATGCAGCAATTTACAAGCCAAACTAATCTGAAAAACGATTCATTCATACTAACAGACTTATAAACGCATATTTTTCACCCATTTTTAAAAATATAATTTGAACAGCACGTTTTCATTGTGATATTCATAGCCAGAGATTTTGTTATTCTACCATCTCATAAAGTTTCTGGGAAAGGACCCATTAACATTAAATGGTAGAAAGTGCTTAAATGGCATCTCTGTGACACGAACAATGTGTAGCGATTTCGGAGAAGTGGCCATCTGCCGTTGCGGTTTAGGTTCGAGCGACCTATCAAGTGAATTGATGTTCTTAATACGTTCTACTGATTTTGATCACAGTTATATCTAGATTTACACTATAATAATTATTATTCTTTGATAGCTCTTGCTGTGCGTAGAGTAAATTATTCTTAGATTACCTCAGACAAAAAAAACAAAAAAAATTCACACAAACTCTTTCACTCCACTCTCTACCTTTCGATTGGGATGAAAACGACCGCATAGTGAAAAACCTGCATAAGTACGTAAAATCAGGTCAAACCTTGATTATAAGCCTATTCCCCCCCCCCCCCCCCCACTATTTTGGTGTCTGCGGCGCCGCTTTGAAGAAAACAGGCTATGCTCAAGCTCGCTTTTGGGTGTAGTCAAGTCTTCTTCGTCTTTGTTAATCACTGATTTTGGACCAGTTCATATGGTGTAAGTCCCTACAAAGATGTTTTTCGGTGAGGGTGTTAGACTATAACAACAAACCCAAAATAGCAACGTAGAATAGAATGCTGAACTGAGTAAATGGACTTGGAGTTGGGCTCGATCTGAAAAGCGTAGTAATTCTAGAATTAATATTCGAAGGGTAATCACTGATTATTTGATTATGAGGAAGCCTCGCCCTTGTTCTAGATCTAATCTAGGATCACTGATCACTCAGAGACGTGGACACAACAACAACAACCACAACAACAGCAGCAACAACGACAACAACAACAACAACAACAATTGTATTCCATAAAGTACCGCGCCAGTACAAACATAGAGCCCAACAAATTAGACATCGAATTCCGAAAGAACGGCAAATGAGAGAAATAAATTGTTTACATTTTCGAAACAAATCATTCGTCCTGGGGTGTAAATTAATGATAAGGGTAGAGACCAACAGAAAACAAAGACCCTAATACAAATCATTCGCCTGGGTGAAATAAAAACAAAACTGTGTGTATATATATGTGTACGTGCACATGTGTACATGTGTGTAAGTGTGTTGTGTGTGGACACGTGTACATGTGTGTATGTATAAAGTAATGGCTCTACAGCGTACAGGAAGTGAGCATTAAGGGTGAAGGTCACGCTGAAAAACATCAGCCTGGGATGCCAGACATTACGAAGATCTTACATACAAACCATTATGGCATGTCCCAGGTTCTGTAATTATCAATATAGACCACACAGAATGATAACACATTTTTGTGACGGAAGGAGACACGTTGGTCTTTGCCGAAGATACCGGCTTCGATTCCCGGTCCGTGCAGGCATGTTGGAATTTTGGGGGGAATTTATGATCTTATGGTAGGCAGGATCAAGCACCTAGTCTTCTCGGATAAGGAGGAAAACCTCGGAGGGCCCATGTGCACGTTGCACGCGTTGAAGATACCTTGGCAGTTTGAAATCGAGAAGAGCAGGCTGAACAAGGCCACTGCCCTGGCAATTTAAAGAAAAAAAAAATCCCTACCATAAAAAACATTGACAAGAAAAATAAAAACAAGAAAAAGTGAGGTGTAAATGCCATGGGTAGAGAACCTCGTAGGAGAAAGACCTAAAACCAAGGCCTAATTGTGGAGCCAGAGGATTGTCCTGCAGCCTTGACAAAACATTCAATGTCATATTTCCGACGTCAATCGGACGTAGATATGTATAGGATTATCGTAGTATTGGTAGGATTACCATAGGCGAGGACTGCCTACATCAAATCGACGTCGACGCGATGTCGTTACTTGCGGATCTGCATACTAGGAACGACATCATTTCTATGAGTAAACGTGAGGCCAAGCCTACGCCACGGATACCCTTAAGGTTACTGGCTGGGTTAGGGTTATCCTTTTTTTTCCATGTGTATTAGATCAGATGTCTGGCATTGCTCGGAGTAAATCTGTGCTCTCTCTCTCTCTCTCTTTCTCTCTCTCTCTCTCTTTCTCTCTCTCTCTCTCTTTCTCTCTCTCTCTTTCTCTCTCTCTCTCTCTTTCTCTCTCTCTCTTTCTCTCTCTCTCTCTCTTTCTCTCTCTCTCTTTCTCTCTCTCTCTCTCTCTTTCTTTCTCTCTCTCTCTTTCTCTCTCTATCTCTCTCTCTCTGTCTCTGTCTCTCTCCCTCTCTCTCTCTCATAATGAAAAGTCTTGTTTCAGATCCCGTGCGAACCAGAGCATCAGGCATCAAACTGGACGATTCAGCTTATGAAAGGGAGTGAGAGCACACACACGTAAATACACACACACACACACACACACAGAGATCATCATTGTATTTTACATTTTTACAACGCATTAAAGAAAACCTGCCTGAAAGTTGAATAAACACATGCGATCGATACTAAAGCGATTGCATTAGACTGGCTTACACATGAGGAAACGAAAAGTGTTATATTATTTGGAATTCAGGCTGTAGAATTGAGCCAATCCCCCCCCCCGCCCCCCAAAAAAGTTGAGGGGGGGGGGGCGTAAGAATTGCACCCCACAATGATTTTCTCCCTCCACTGTTTTTGATATTATATTAAGACACAATAATTTGTTCATTTATCACCCAGCAGATGTCTCAGACCAGACGCTCATTTGTCTATATATGAAGTTATTCAATATAATGTTATCACTGAGTGCTTTGTTATGTATGGTAATTTAATATGCACTTATTATATTTTCAAAGATTTGCCATTCTGTGTGTATTCATTTATAATTGTTCTTATCGAAAATGCCAGAATAATGAGGTTACAGCATCTCCCCGGGGGCACTACGCTTGGTTTGGGGATTATTTTCAGATTATTCAAATTAGTTGTCCCGCTGACTCGAGGAATACACACTTGTGATGTTTAAAGTTGAGTTTCAATCATGAATGTGTAAAATGAGGTGCATAACGAAATTTCCTGTCATACTTTTTAATTCTACTCGAAGGAAAATAGCGAAATATTGTAAAACCATAGAAAAACTGTGCTATCGCAGCAAAGATACTAGAACTGACAAGATAAGACAGCTAGTGCTGCAAATTTCGCACCGCCACCTAGCGGCAAACGCGCGGAAGTCATGAAAAGTGCGATATTTTACAAAGCCAAATCGGGAAGATATTGAATTTTGTTCACTGTTCAGCTATCACTACAGACCTTGACTGACTTCATTTATTGCGGAATCATAACCTCCATCGCTGTGGGAAAACTGGTTATTTTTTCTTTTTTTAGTCTCAGTAGCTCTGTCACAATTTTGCACCATAAAAAAAATGTACCATTGCATTAAGCATTTTTTTCATACTTTGCGCCATGGGCTCCGCTCCCGATCAGCACGCAAATTGTGTGCACAGTTTTTTAATAGTGCGAAGAAGACTGTCTCATCATATCGTTTCTAGTATCTTGGTCGCAGCAGAGCTTGAAGCAAAGTCAAAATATGACAAAAATAATTTCCACCTGTCTTTGTTGTTGTTGTTCTCGTTGTTTTTGTTTTCCTGACGAATTTTTTTTATACCGAAATATCGATTTTCCTTCCTTTTTTCTTTGCTTTTTATTGCATCGTTTCGGTATTATGTCTTAAGCGCGGCTTTGCTACATACAACTTTTTGTTTTTGCCATAGTTTGACTTGACACGAAAGAAATGCATCCTTTTACCCCGGCTCAAAATGTTGGAATACCTTCTTCTGTTTAACTCAGCTGTGACTCAGAACAAAATAATTAAAAACATAGCGAACTTCAAGACCTTTTGAAACATGATCACGTACACCTTTACGTCTTTCTATACGTAATACGATATTTTGTAGTATTTAAGATTCAGCAGTCAAAAGCCTTTCATGATTACACTGTAGGCCTTACTGCCTTTATGATATATAACAATGATTCGTCTCTGCAATACTTGTATGTTGTGCTCCAGTCAATGGCTACATATTGAAACCAATTTTGTGAAGACTCGTTTCTAAAGGTCGAAACAAACCAAGGCCGGTGGCTCTCCGCCTATAAAAATTAATGTTGCTTCACGCAGGCACAGCTAGACATTGCCCTCACAGCGACCCGCTGGGATGCAGCAGGCAGTAGCTACATTGTTCTAGTGTGAAGCAAAATTGATGTCCGGTGAGCCACCGGTCTAGCGCCTACTCCAGACTTGATCAGTTTCACCCCTAATATAAATAAGAACAAACTTTTCATTGTTTTGAGCCTGCCGGCGTTATTGTTTTATAAAGAAATCTCATATACAGCACCATTTCTCTATATCCTGGACTCACAACACGCTTGGGAGTTGGATGTGCGGGAAGACATTGTCACGAGTGGAGTGAGCGAGATTCAAGGATTACGGGGGCATGGAAGTGTAGGATGGACTAACGGGATAGTGAGGCTGCTCACCTGTATTGACTTCTGTTAGTTAACGTTGAAGCGTGCATGTTGTGAGTGAAGTTGAGGCGTAGTAGAGGCAAAATCTGAATAGTCAGATCACTGCAAGTTAAGAGGTCCAAGGGGACAGACGTGAGATCAGAGGCAGTCGGGAGATTGTGTGTTTTCCAGTGATGACTGGTAGGTTGAACTGTGATTGATAATTATGATGATTGATGTACTAGATTCTCCTATGACCATGATGTAAATAAGTTATATGTGAGGACTGTGAAAGTCATCGATTACTGTGTATAGAGATGTGCGCAATGAGCGATAGATGTAAGTTAGGATCATGGATTCGTAGCGAGTCTGAGTACGGTGTAACACGGTGGAGGTGTGTTACCGTAAGAGGTGTGGTGAGTGAAAGGTGGACTATTGTGTGTACGCTTGATAGTTCGTAATGAGTGGTGAAGTGGATAGTAATTGTGTGGTGTATTACAGATGTAATGTTATTCTTATAGGTGCCGGGGTCGGGCAGAGAAGCCACCCGCGGTGAGCGGACTTGTGCGGGGGTTGGGCAGAAGGCTACCCACAGGCCGCCTGAGTGAGGCTGTCGCGCAGGACAGCGGGAGCACATGAGTCGTGGCAGTCTGGCCACAGACAGGGACGTTGTTATTGTCCTTATTGCTATTCAAATGTTAATGTGCTATTACGATGTTAATGTGCTGTTACGATGTTAATGTGCTATTACGATGTTGATGTGCCATTGAGAATATAATGTGCTATTGAAATATTAATGTGCTGTTAAGACCTCGAGGGGAGATTGAGATACGCAGATTAGGTTGAGCCGGAGCCAATAAGAGAGGCCAGCAAGTAATATATATATATAGATGTGAGGCTGAGGCCAGAGCATATTTTAGGAAATATTATCGGGTTGTGGACCCGGAGAGGAATGAATGTCGGGAATGTTGACCATTGGATGGTAGTTGAATTGAATAATGTAATGCACGTGTATCTTCATTTTTATGTATAATAAATGTGTGAGTCTGTTTGGTTGTTCTGTTAGGTGTTATACTTGTTCGTTCGTGATTATTGTCCTGTCATAATTATTACATCTCCCAGTCTGGGATTTGTGACAGACATAATAAAATGTGGCATGAAACATGGAGTATGAGAGAGAGAGAGAGAGAGAGAGAGAAAGAGAGAGAGAGAGAGAAGAGAGAGAGAGAGAGAGAGAGAGAGAGAGAGAGAGAGAGAGAGAGCGGCAGGCAGACAGAAGTGAGAAAAAAAGAGAAAGAACAGAAGGAAGAGGAGAGACAAAGAAAGAAGGGAGAGCGACAGAAAGAAAGAAAGAGAGCAAGAAAGAAAGAAAGAAAGAGAGCAAGAAAGAAAGAAAGAAAGAAAGAAAGAAAGAGAGCAAGAAAGAAAGAAAGAAAGAGAGCAAGCCATCATACCGACAAAAAAAAATAACAACAACAGACAATCAGACAGAGAAACCAATAGAGGAAGTGCAAAACAACAACAAAACTCGAATAAACAGTTACTTCTTTTGCTCATAGACCTATATACTTTCACTGGAGACGATCCCCTGCCAGTTCGACTCTGAATCACAAGAGGCTAAGTGATCTGTTACCATAAATACATTTCCAAGTTTTCTAGGCTGATGTACATTTTGCTGGACCTTCTGTCAGTTGGCCTATTGTTATATGATATGGAAAGCGATGCAGCAGAGGTGTGGCGATACTTGTAGGAGAAGGAAGAGGGGGAGAGAGGGGTCGCGGGGGAGTGATTTTTTATCGTACATCCTTTAGCAAATTCAGGAGCGTGGCAGCAACACACCCCCAAACACAGGTCATCGGCTAAGGGATTTCTCGACCTATCGAACACTGCCATGGATGCTGCAATCTCTGGACTGTGTCTGATTTTATGACTCTGAACGTCACCAAAAATCCCTGGGATGTGTTGGCCCTGTCCTGTGTTTGGGGGTCTGTTGCTGCCCCCCCCCCTCCTGAATTTGGTAAAGCTAGTACGAAAAAAAAATCACGCGGCCGGGGGGTTGAACATTTTGGGCTAGCTGTTGTTGAACTGTTTCTACTTCAGCTAGCACCTTCACCATCACCATTACTGATATCTTGACAACAACGCTATTTCATCATATTTAAAGCCATGTGTAGGCTAGGCGGGCATTATTGTTATGCAGTTTGCTATCGTGTTGTAATTGCCACTTAATTCCCCGTTCCGTTGACACTGCACTGTGAACGTGCCTCGCATGTGTGCATTCAACGAAGCCTTCAAAAAATGCGACGCGACTGCGACGCAAAAATATCACATGTGTGCTCCAAGCCTAAGGGTAGCCACACAAAGCCCACCGAATTCGGTCACCGAGCCACTGGGCGCTTTAGGTGAGAAGAATTGCTCTATATAAACGGGCCGAATCTAGGTGGGCTCTGTGTGCAGTTGTTGAAATTATATTGTACAATTCTTCTCACCTAAAGCGCCTAGTGGCTCGGTGACCGAATTCGGTGGCCTTTGTGTGGCTACCCTTAGACTGGTGGACACCGTCCATTCTCTTCGAAGGTTAAAAGAAACAAATATATCTGAAGCTTGACACCTTCTCTGTGGGACCAAGTGAGTGTCTTACTTCAGCAAATGTATGGGCTGTAATGTATAATAATTATCTTGTACAGCGCTCAATCCACAAAAAAAAATGATGTGCTCGAAGCTGCTGAACTAACATTAGTAACAGGGTTAACATCCGATCAATTCACCATGCTCTGTCATACACATTAACAAAACTTAACCTACTTAAAATAGAATTCTTTAAAAAAAAAAAAAATGAAACGCCGTGGATCGCTGTAGGGCTCGGAATAAAAACGTTGCAAAAAATTTGTTTCCTGGCAAAAACGTTGGAAACAAAATGTTTCATGTTGCAACATCCGACATTAACGAGAATTAGCAAGAAAACTATACAAAACTATACAATAAATTCTAAATGGGAAGAAATATAAATCATAAATGAAAATATTTTGCACAAGACCAATTGTTTTCGTCCCCTCCATTCCCCCCCCCCCCCCCCCCCCCCAAACAAACAACCCACACCACTCATCATTTTTGAGAATTGAATGTACGAGTTCTTTAAATATTTAATTTTCTTTTCATAATTGTTGCACTTTTTAGCCTGATGAAGGTCTTTTTGACCGAACGTTTGATTTGTCCTATCTGTTCCTTTGAGTTTTATTGAATCATTTCTGTATTATTTCTTGTACGAGGCTTTGCAGCATACCAACTTTTTCTAGTTGCCATATTTTGACTTTCCTGTTGGACAGGACACAACAATAAATGCCAAGTTCACTTTTTACGGATATTTATGGAAATGCACCTCTAAATAGTATTGCTAAATTAAGTAACAACCACTGGATCCGGTTCTTTTAGCATGCCTCTTTTAATCACATCATTATTCCAAAAGAGGCAAAGAGGCTTAGCTTTAGCTCTGAAAAGTCTGCATAACTCTTGTTTCTTTTTCATCTGTTTTGCCGTAGTAAAGCATGACGTGGTACTCCGAAATGGCGTCATTTGTAGGAGGGTGGAGGAGGGGGTGAGGAGTTAAAAAAGAGGGACAAAACACTCACAACGGACTTTGTTTCGTTCCAGCTTTGTGATCAGTTTCCCTATATAGTACAATGGCCGTCTCGCAAAAGAATAGGTTGTTGTGTGCTGAGAATTAAATGCAGTCCTAAGCCGGAAGGCCAAACTTATAGGAGCGATTTTTTAGTTGCCCAGTCCGATAAACAAATTAGTTACCGGTAATTAAAATGTTACTTTTCATTTTGCACATTAAAAAAAAATCACCGATGTACGTATATCGAAACGGAGGGCCGTTTGTTCTATTCCGGTAAACAGATAGTTTCTGGGGCTGGGCAAGTAGAAGAAAATCACTCTTGTACGCCTGGCCTTGAACTTCGTCAACAACACTCGGTTTGTTTACACGAGTCAAAACATCCACCCCGGAATAAAGCATTTGTCAATGCCAACTCTTGACAATGCGCTGGGATGCTCAGATTTAACCTCAACAGTTATTATAAGTTACTTTGCAAAGGTAAGGGATTCTAAATTGTGATTTTCCCACCACCTTCACTGTGCGACTTTCGCACAGAAATTTATTTATGGACATAATCTGTCTGTCGTACTTCTAAACTTTGACCCACAGTTCTGCAAGATGAATCCCGTAAATTTGTTTGGTCCTTATATCACCTCCACCCTCGTTTCTCTCTTTCCTTTCAGTTTCCATTAACGTTAATACGGACCTTAGTTCTCGTATGTTGCAATTCCACTTTTTGCTAAACTGAGAAATTTGACATTAAACATTTGCGGCATTAGTATTAAGATCAAGAGTTAGAATGAATTGGAACTGTGAAACAGCTTGATAAGTGCCACAACGCATTTTAAACAAATGTGAAATTGTGCATTTTTTAAAATCACAGATACTACATGATCTCCTGTTGTTGTTTTTTCAGAAAATGGAGACAAAACGAACAAGAACTAATGTCACAAATAGTTAATTGTAACGCCTGGTACTCTTGCTGAGCACTGAGATCCCACCCTAAGGCTACGCCCCTGCGCGTCAATCTATAGGTTTACAATACAGCCCATTATGGTGGTATGCAAGGACGCACTGATTAGCAACAGCCTAAGGATTGCATTATGCACTGAACAGCTCGGCAGGTAGGTTAAATGAGCCACAGAGATTTTTATCTATGCCCTTATGAATGAATGCTGAGTGCGAGGTTCGGGGAAGGGCATTTGAGAGTGATTTCAAGCGTCCTAGTAATAGTGGTAATGACACTGGTCGAAGTGGCAGTGGTTGTTGTGGTGCATCGGCAAATGGTAAGGCTGTGGTGATGTTTTCTTGACTACAAGGGATGACGGTTTGTTTTCGAACTTTGGACGTGTTTTCAAGTGTAATAATATCCCTGAATAACATATGTAATAGAAAAGAACTGGATGTGTTGTAGTGTCTGTAACTTGATTTTAAGTTTTTAGCTTCAGTTTGGAGTTTGAGTTTAAGTTTGAGGTTCACGGCGAGTCGGCACGATAACGGCCACTTGGCGCCTTTCACGATATGTTTGCGCACTTTATTTATGTTTTGGTATTCAGAGCTTTAGCAATCGTTTGGAGACATGTCGACAAGTGACGTCAATATTGGTTTAGGAAGGAGCAAGATGATAGGCAGGATTGAACAGAATGACCGGACAGAAGGAGACACGACCAAAAGCGGCCACAAACCACCCACGGTGATTGTAGTGGTGGTAAGAGTAAGATTGTGGAATGTTGTAGTAGGAGGCATGACGGCATAAATTTGGTCTATAGTAGTGCCCGTGTTTGACGGTGCAATATGCCTGTAGTGATATTAGTGTAGGTCCCAAGACCCACTATACCAAGACGGTGCAATTCAAGCACATCCGTCCGCCGAGCCAGAGTTTCTAAAAATAGTCCGGCGCGTACAATCGTAACCACAGGCACGCGGTTCGTCGTACGTGTTAATCGAAGAGACCAGTGCTCCTTTGTGAAGAATCAAAATTAACACTTGGCAAGGCTGTTTGCCGACTTGAAGTTTGTCTATTATAGTAAATTGGACTTCAGACAATATACATCTTTGCACTCCTCATACAGTCCCAATATTTTTGTGTTTGGACTAGTGCATGTGTGCTATGGCGATCATCAGCTGTGTGTGTGTGTGTGTGTGTGTGTGTGTGTGTGTGTTTGTGGAGAGGGAGGGGTGTAAAACTCTAATTGCTAATTCAACTTTCGGTATAAGGTCAAAGGGCATCGTCTTTTTGTTTGTTTGAGGAAGCCGTAAAATGCCATCGATCAAATACTGATAAACTTTCTCAAAGCTAAGGAATCCCATATGTACAATCAATAATTAGGTGAATGAACTTTTCCACTTGATCATCCCGAATTTCTTTTAAAGGAAAGTGTTTTGTTGTTGTTGTTTCTTTCTTTCTTTCTTTCCTTTTTCCTTATTAATCCTCAAGCAATAGAAATTCAATCAGAAATAGTGCCCAAAAACAGAAAATTTCAGGGAAGAAGGTTGGAAAACTGAAGAAACTGCAACATGAGTAACACTTTTTCAACGTTCTTTATCATCAGAATACTGCGGCTGGATTTTGTTGAGTTTTTGTTGATTTTTTAAATCGCCCATCTGGTCATTTTTCCTACTTCATTACCCTTTTTCTGCTACCCTGGTTATCTCTACACTTTTTCATAAAATTAGAAGATGTGAATTTAGTCTCTGGTCTGATGTATGTGAGAACTTCATTCAAAGTTTGTGTTTTATACCCATTTATTTGCTTTAATCATTTAAATAATGGCCCATCTGGTCTCTTTTCCTACTTCATTCCTCTTGTTCTGCTACCCTGGTTATCCCTACACTTTTTCATAAGATTGGAAGATGTACCTGTACAGTTCCCCTTTGGTTTTGTGTATGTAGGAACTCCATTCAAAGTTTGCAGTTTATACTCATTTATTTGCTTTAATCATTAAATTAATTCTTTGAATAGATGCTCTATTGTACAGTTCTTGGTAGTCTTGGTAGTCTATTAATCTCATCTCATCCAATGGGACATAAAGAAAATATCACTGTTTACTTCATGCCACCATTAAATCTTTGCTAATCGAGCCATGACTGGGCACACCATACGCGCTGGGTCAGTCTAGCAGACAACGCACGCGGCGGAACTCTTCGCCTTTGTATTTAACGATCGATTGCACCGTCTTGGTATAGTTGGTCTTGGGTAGGTCTGACATATCGCGTGAACTGTATGTTTTATATACATGAAAGTATGCTCATTAGTACATAACACACACACAGAGAAAGAGAGAGAGAGAGAGTGGGAGAGATAAAGAGTGAGAGTAAGATAGGAAGAGAGAGAGAGAAGGAGAGAGAGAGAAAGAGAGAGAGAAAGAGAGAGAGAAAAGATAGATAAAAAGAGAGAGAGAAAGAGAGAGAGAAAGAGAGAAAGAGAGAAAGAAAGAGGGAGAGAAAGAGAGAGAGAGAAAAAGAGAGAGAGAGAAAGAGCGAGAGGGAGACAGAGAAAGAGAGAGAGGGAGAGAGAGAAAGAGAGAGGGAGAGAAAGAAAGAAAAGAGAGAAAGACAGAGGGAGAGAGAGAGAGAAAGAGAGAAAGAAAGAGGGAGAAAGAGAGAGAGAAAGAGAAAGTGGGAAAAAAAAGAAAGAGAGAGAGAGAGAGTGAGTGAGAAAAGAGAGAAAAAGTGAGAGAGAGGGAGAGAGAGAGAGAGACTGTGGATATGTGTGTTTTTGTGCGTTTGTGTATGACAGAGAGGCACAGAGAGAGAGAGAAAGAGAGAGAGAGAGAGAGAGTGAGTGAGAAAAAGAGAGAGAGAGGGAGAGAGAGAGAGAGAGAGAAAGAGAGAGAGAGAGAACGAGAGAGAGAGAATGAGTGAGAAAAAGAGAGAGAGAATGAGTGAGAGAGAGAGAGAGAGAGAGAGAGAGAATGAGTGAGAAAGAGAAAGAGAGAGAGAGAGAGAGTGAGAGAAAGAGAGAATGAGTGAGAAAGAGAGAGAGAGAGAGAGAGAGAGAGAGAGAGAGAGAGAGAGAGACAGAGAGAGAGAGAGAGAGAGAGAGAGAGAGAGCCATGGCTAATACTGTTCGAATTGTTGTTGTTGTTGTTGTAGTTGTTATTGCTCCTGTGTTTGTTGTCTCAGACATGAATATTTTAAAGAGTTTGTTTTCAAAACCTTCTCCAGGACACTGGATATGAATCAGTTTTCTCTCCAGGTTTTTAAGGGTGTAGCCCGCAAGTATAATATGTCATTCCTGTATATATTTAATCTCGGGCGGCCTTGAATAAATAATGAGAATTAATAATTCAATAATACAAAAATAAGAATGATATCTCAGATTTCTTCCTTCTCTATTTCTGCATGTGAAAAATATATTGTTCTTTCAAAAGATTGTCTTAGTGACAAGGCAAGATATTCCTTTCTTCGGATAAGATTACATGGAGAGATGGATGGGTGGACACACAGGCCGATAGATAGGCCAACAGACAGATAGATAGATTAGATAGATAGTCAGAGAGATAGATAGATAGATAGATAGATAGATAGATAGATAGATAGATAGATAGATAGATAGATAGATAGATAGATAGATAGATAGATAGATAGATAGATAGATAGATAGATAGATAGATAGATATATAGATAGATAGATAGATAGATAGATAGATAGATAGATAGATAGATAGATAGATAGATAGATAGATAGATAGATAGATAGATATATAGATTAGATAGATATATAGATTAGATAGATAGATAGATAGATAGACAGACAGACAGACAGACAGACAGACAGACAGACAGACAGACAGACAGATAGATAGATAGATAGATAGATAGATAGATAGATAGATAGATAGATAAAGTCTGGACAGGTTTTATTGTGAATGAAACCAAGATTGATTTACCCACTATTTCTCAGCGTTACATTAATATTAATTTGGAAGAAGAGAACGTGTACCCAATGGTCAGTCTGTGGAAGACTCTCAAAATAATTTATTTATAAAGTATAACATTTACATCACAAATATTTATGCTTTTGAATTCCCCTGACTCTTCTAAACCATTCTTGCAAGTTTCTTAATGTTTTGGCGATCCTGAGCTGGGCATCGGTCAAGAAAGTTAATGGAACACAATGGCTGTATCGTGTTGAGACCTTTCTTTTGCAAGGCTTGCGGCCTTTGGCGACTGCACTTCGTATCGAGTGTGTTACGTTCTAGCAGCCCTGAAATACTATGGGTAGGGAATCCCAAGACCCACTATACCCAGTATAGTGGGGTCTTGGGGGAATCTCACCTAGCACAGCACACTCACCAGTTCAAACATGCCAGGAGTTACTGACCCGAGACCAGGGTTAGCTGTTAGTTGTGTCAACACCTTGACCCATGGCATGTTCCATTGTTTACCATACGTTGTTCAGTTCACTTGGTCAGTGGTTCCCATAGATATAGTACACTAGATCGCTGAGCCAGCCAGCGGCCCACGCAACGAATTGAAAACGAGGCCGCCATTACGCTAAGCCTGAAGCTCGCCGATGCTGTACAGTCGTGCCAGCCAAGGAGTATAGCAGTAATGTTGCGGGCGTGCGTTGTTTTTTGTTTTCGGGAAAGGGGGGGGGGGGGGAGGGGGTTTACCATGTGTGAGTTTGCGAGACAATAATATACAAATCACTGTTCTAAATGCTCTTCAGAAGTTTTTGAGCATTGAAACAACTCATTATGAGACAGCTTTATACTTTCATAGTGCTATGTATATCGACCTTCAAAAAACAAAAAAAAAAAAAATAAATGTTGAAAAAATTATCTACATCTACAATGTTAATCTTGGCGGAATTCAATTAAAATACATACCGCATATGCATTCAATGGGCTATACAACCCACCTCGCCCCACCAAAAAACAAAACAAAACGACGCACAGTGATGTTTAAAAAACAATGGTTTGACCAGCTAGCGACTCATGATTTTGATGTCCACAGTCACCCATTCAAAAAAAGCAACATTTCAATAATGGAGAAAGGAATGAGACAGAGAGCCTTATTATCAGTTAATCCAACTGAATATCAGTCAAACGTGAAGAATGTATGGGGACGACACACCCACGGGACACAGTATTTCTTGAAAGAAAGAAGAAGAGGTACAGAAGGAAAGATGGAAATCAGTAAACAGTTTGATGGAAGGAGGAGAGGTAACACATATACATCCTGTTAAAAAAGCAAACTCCACACGCTGTCGTATGTTTCACAGTAAGGATAGTCTACATCTCTTGAGGACGTTAAATGAAACATTCACTTTGGTAACACTAATAACTCGGGTCGCAAGAGAAATTGCAAGTCCACATATAGAGTAATTTTCTATTCAGGTTTAACAAGGAACCAAGAAACAATAAATACATAAAATTGTACTCACCACCGGTGTTCATGTATTCCAAGACGGGGATGAGGAGCAGCACAAAAAAAAACTACTGTCCACTAAACAGTACCAACTTGTTCAGTTTCATCCTCTTGGCTGCTTTGCCTCCAAGGATCATTCTCTGTTGGTGCAATTTGCCAGCCTTAAAGAGTCTCATCCGCAAGTAGTAAGATGCCACACTTTTGATGAGGCTAGTGATGTGGTCCTCCTCTACAATCATCTCGTGGTCATAGAAATGATCCCGCAGAGATGGGAATAGATCAAAATATTTCTCCTTTACATATGTGAGGACGAGGTTTGGAATCTGGACATCAATGAATTTCTTGTGTGGCAAGGTCTGCATGACATCTGGGCCAGGCATCACAACCCTGAATGCTTTTTCTGTTGCCAACAAAAGCTGCACAACACCGTCGGAAGGGCATACAAGACCGCCTTGATCTCTTCTCCTCAGAAAGGAGAAACGAATATCTTCCGGAGTTTCCGCACATGTCAAGGCAGCCCTGCAATCTGAACATTTTATTTTTGGAATCAGACGTGCGCACACAAATCCTGCTGTGTAGGTCAAGCATGAGTATCTCCACTCATTATCCGGGAGTGTAAAGGTGGACTCAAGCCTGTCAACCGCAGCAGCAAACATGTCATCCTGTGAGAAATCAGGCAGGTTTTGGGGTTTTGCCGGTGCCTTCAAAAGAAAACAGTCCAACTGCAACTCCTCTGTGCCATCCAGTTGAAGGCAATTAGCATACTCGGATGCTTTCACATCATTCTGAATCATGAGTGTGCGAACTGAAGCCCGAAACTGTTGTGCAGTTGGGTTGTTATTCCACCCATTTCTTTGACGAATCTGAAATAAATGAATAAATTAATAATTTCCATTCGATAAAATACAGGTAAATTTTTCTCTAAACAATAAAATCTTCAAAAAAACTTTCTGCAAGTGATTACTATAGAGTAGAATAGATACATTTGCCTGAGCAATGGTCCAAACAGCATTCTCTTTTCAATTTCCAGATGGCAAAGAATACATGTGGCAGCCTTAATATCCACAATGAGCGTGCATGACTTCTGAATTTTGCTATCCCAAAAAGAACCTGGAGTTCAGTCCTACCCACCATAGCATCAGAGGTATAAAAAAGATTATGGACATTTTATGCTGCTTTGGTATGTTTCGAAAACACGAATCCTTACCTTTCAGAGGACTGCAAACACTAGAGCACAATTATAATTTATCTATAATCAGGATCACACTAAAAAGACAGATCTCTTCTTGTAAATAGTGCTTGGAATTTTCCCAGAATTTTGCAATTATGTTGGTTAATTAAATTATTATCAGTTTCCTCTGGTCAGCATTATTTGCAAGATCTTGTAAATGCTACTTTGTTTCTGATTATCTCTGTCTCAGCAGACTATCAGATCAACAGACTTAGTCTTTTGTCCTGTTTTACAAACTCTAGATCTATTTTTTTTAAAATATAATAGGCCTATATATCTTCATAGTTAACACTGACTGACTGAGGAACAGCTACACTATCAGTATTAAGTCTATTTCACATATGAATTTCATCCTTGCCTCTATCACCTACTGTGCTAGCTCTTCATAATGGGCCTTTTTAATTGCTTACATAGCTACCCAAAGCAAATGTAATTGTAAGCACACCTCTCTTAACTTTTTTTCCCCTCAGTAGCCTACTCATATTCATCACTGAGCATCAATTGACATCAGACATTAATGTACTGTGCCAGATGTCCGGGCTGAGAATAATAAGTTGCACAGCCAAAACAGAAGTTACGAAAGCAGTTCAAGAAACGAAATCTGATTAGCCAAACCACACTAGCTGTTCTGTTATCAATACCGTTATATAGCATTAGCAGACAGTGATGCTGACTGCTGTACTTGGGTCAATGACGCCACGCTATTGACTGCTAGCGGTACGCGAGCCTGTTCCTCATTAAATTTGCAATAAACTAACACAAACTTTTGACAAACAACATCAGAAAGCCATTCTCATATAATATAGATCTAGTCTATATAAAAAATCTTGCCAGGCCCATTGTATTCGGTTAATTGCACCCACATAAATCTAGATCTAGATTAGATCATAGCGGTCAATGACGCGCTGCTACTGCTGGCAGAACGAGAGCCTGTTCCTCACTAACTTTGCAACAAACAGACTAAAACTCTTGGTAAACAAGATAATAAAACCAATCAAATAAATATCTTGTGATTCCTTACCTTTCAAATTGTCAGCTGGAGTTTGCAGTCGATCTTGAAACAATAACGATGTCAAAAAAAAACGAAAGTGAAACTGCACAGAAAGAGTACGCCGTCTGCTGTTTATCAGGCTTAAACAATGGCGGCCGGACTTCCTGGGAAGCGTCGGTTTCCTTTCCACCGACCAATGAGAGTCGGCGATCTAGTGTACTATATCTATGGTGGTTCCTTCTTACCTGCAAGGTTAGCTTGTACAGTTGTAGTGACCATAAAGTTCTGGTTTCTTCCAACTCAACGTTTTACACAACTGAGAAATTCGACGTTAAACGACTTCAGTATTACGATAAAAAGCCAGAATAAATCGGAACTGTGAAACAGCTTGAAATGTGCTACAACGCATTCTAAACAAGTGTCCAAGTGTGCATCTATTATTATAAAAGTGAACTTTGGAGGCTATGTTAGCCTACTCCTCCGTTAATACTTAGCCCACACGCTTCAAATTTTACAGACGTCGACAGTATCTACATACCCAGTGTCACGAGCAGAGTTAGGGTCTTGGGGATGTTACGACTGCGCGAGAGGCAGCTAACTCACACTCGGACACAACCACACAAGAAAAGTATTAAATAACTAGAGCGTATATATGTCAGGCCGGTCAGGCCATAGTTTACATAAATATTAATAACAAAACAAAAGACAATAGGGGTATATATTCAAACCAAAAAAACTCTTAATTAATAACTTAACCAATGATATTCATGTAACTATGGAGGTACTGCAATCAATAGAAAATAGGTATATTATACGAAACTAGATATCAATTTAAAGTGACAGTTGAGTCGCCACTGGCCAGTCGCCAGGCAAACTCTCCCTAAATCATATGGGCTTGAGTGTTAGGAGAGCCCAGTATGTTCAAAGCCTACAGAAGCACTCTTCGGCTTGTAGGTAATTTAAGCAGTTGCCAAAAGACTATATTTTATGCACAATCACTATTCAATTCATCAACAATGTGCTATATTATTCCAATCATACTATGGCAATAGATCTATGATACAGGACACTCGTGGTCGAGTGCCAGCTGGGGTTTCCTTAGTCTTCCTATGAGGCTGTAGTTCTCTCTCTATCTCCGATCTCTATTATGCTTGAACAAATAAGATATATTACCATTGGTCACGCCTACTGGTAGGCGCGAACATCAATATAGCGCAGCGTGGGCTTTCAAAGGTCAGCCCACTCAGACCTTTCTTTCTAGAGCTCAGTCAGTCCCTTAGCAAGGACTTCTTGTCTTCAAAGCACACAGTTCAGGTACTGGTCAACCGGAGATACTTCACGACACGATGCTTCTGCTCGTCTGTATTCACTAAATCTGAACGTTACACGATGTTTTATATTATCTGGCTACCCAGCGTGCTAGTCCGCTGGCCCAATTAGTTCAGCTATCTCATAGGTCGAAACCTCCCCCCATTTTAATTGTAGTAATACGTCTGCACTATTCTACCAGCCCTTTAACGTGCAAAAACTTGTCTAGTCATACTTAACAATGTCAACTAGCCCCACCTTGTTTCACCCCTACTCCATTACTTATTAATCACGAACATTAAAACCGACAAGCGTGAATCTAACAGTTTAACTTTACATTTATTTACTCACCAACTATAATTGGCGAGGACCGTTCAAGGCCACCAGCCAATTTCTCATGGCCCTGGTAAAAAAACAACTCACTCTCTGCGTGAGTTTTAACAACATCTGAATCATGACACCCAGGTTTTCGTCACATAAAACGTATGAAAACTCCTATCCCCCAATTTATCAAAATAAGATTTTTTCGGTCATTCTATTTTAATTCACCATTTTGAGTGAACCGGAAGAATGACAACATTGTCAATGAACCAGCAGAACAATCGGTCTGATTTTCAAAATGAGCACGGTTTGACGCGCCAACTGAACGCTGAAGTTTGGATCCGCACCAAGAAACGAAATCGTTCGTAGAACGGGTAATTAAATAAAATAATTCTGTGTGAAATTGTGATGTAACAGTAAGTTCTATTAGTCATAGCATGGAATCCAAATGCCATTTTAATTGAGCCTAGATCTAGATATTATTATACGGTTGCGCTTAGTACATGGACAATTTGCAAGATATATCTTGCGCTGGTCGGCTAGTTTGCTATATTTCTTCTACATACTAAAAGATATCCAGTTGCTGGGAAACTGGAGATAAAACAAACAAGAACTAAAGTCGCATTGTGTTTGGCATCTTTTCCGTTTCATTTCTTGTATTCCAATCACATTCGATCATTCCATTCTGGGTTTAATCATTATTTAATCATCCATCCATTCATTCGTTTCTTTTGTCCGTGCATTTCAAGAATCGAACACCTAGACGTAAAAACCAGAGATTTGATATATAGTGATTCCATTCAAGTCCATTCACTCTCTATGCCGGCTTTAATCTATTATTCACGCAATGCTTCATTATTTCGTCGGTGTTTAAAAGAAGTTGATAACCAATAGATATTGAGTGGTGATTGGATATCACTGGCTATGTAGTTCAATTGTCTTCTGTGTCGGTATCGAACTGTGCCTTCCATTTTAAAGTGTTGATATCGGAGGGGAATTCTCAGCCAGCAAACCCCACGAGAATTCGGATATATACCCAGCTATTAACTCTTAGCCAATTCGACGTAGACTGGATATTGGTTCTGTGCAGTTGGTAGGATTACCGAAAGGGAGGGAAATTCCTTACATCAAACCGACGTCTGTGAAATGTCGTTACCTGGGGATCTACGTATGAACGATGTCACTGCGATGTGCAAACTTGACGTCAGTCCTGCGTATGGGGTTTTTGTCGGGCTACTGGGTGGGTAGGATTGACGTCAGGGTTGTTGACAGGAATGACGGTGTTCCTACGTAAATCTGCTGCCGTCGGTTTGATATTGGAAATCTACCCCAACTGTAACCCTACCAATCATACGGAAATGCTTTGCAGATCTATGTCGAGATTGAAGTAAGGATTCTGGCTGGGCTAGACCTCTCGCCGGTTTGGATCGGCTGACCAGTCTGGTTGGATAGTGACGTCATGACACGAGATCCAAGAAGTTGGCTGGTGTGCGAGATCTCACCGATATTCAATGTCGAAGGTCACCATCCAACTACCTGGCAGATCAAAATCGGCTAGTGTGCCCTGGGCCTGAATCATATTAGTCCCCGCGCACACTAGCCGAGTTTGATGATCGGCGGACTAGTTCAGTGGTAACATCACAACACTGAATTTCAAAGCGACCTGGTGGCTCATCCGCCGACTAGTTCAGTGTCACTGAAACTCAAATGCTCTGACGTCACCTTCCAATTAGTCGGCCGATCGAACTCTGTGATTGTTCGCTCAGGCTGAACTACTATAAGGTTCGGCGCACAACTAGCCGATTTTGATCCGTCAACTTGACGGATAATGACGTAGAGACCTAGTACACCAACCAAGTAGGTGGCGCCACTGTCCAACTAGTTGGACGATCTAACTCAACCAGCGCGCCAGGCCTAAGACTAATAACCATAGAAAAAACAACAACATGTGACGTATGCTCTTGATTATAATTATTTCAATTTCAGCCTCTCACCCACTTATTATTGTCCATGTATTCATTTTCTGACGTGGACCCACAGCGTGTCCTATCCTTTCTGACAGCAGCTAAGATCTACAACTTAATTTAAAATGTTTGTACAAAATTACAAAATTCTTTTTAGATCTATACAAAATAGTTTTTGAGAAATTTATCAATAAAAATTAATTGTATACGGAACTATTTAATATTCTGCTAGTGAAATTTCAGTTGCTGGCTTTGAATACCAAACTTAATTAAGGTAGTCAAAACTACCGTGAACACCGCAAAGTGGCTGTGTCCGTGCCGAAGCGCCGTTAAACCCAAACCCAAACTCACAAGCTGTATTTATTTTACATGTATTAAACTCAGCACAAATTGCCTCGTTTTAATGGTTATAATCTCCCACAGTCAGCGTTCAGTCAATGAGTGACTGGATATTTGGACGTGTGACTGTTGAAGCCACTGGCAGTTTGTTGGACTTAAGGAAAAAACTCCAGCATGTTCTGGTTCTGGCCAGCTGTTCTTGCCCTCGGTCTGCTGTGCTGGTATCTCCTGGACTGGCTAGTGCGGCTGCCCAAAGTTGGTAACCATGGCAATAAGTTTGTGTTCATCACAGGATGTGACAGTGGTTTTGGTAGAGAGTTGGCGATGTGAGTACTTAGGTTAAAAGCTTGGTCGGTTGTGAGTGAGTAAGTGAGTGAGAGAGAGAGAGAGAGAGAGAGAGAGAGAGAGAGAGAGAGAGAGAGACAAAAAGACAGACAGACAGATAAACAGAGGTAATCATATAAACATTAAGTAACACAGATTGATGAAGATAGATCGGTAGATAGATAGACAGACTGAAGCTTACAGATAGAGAGACAAACAGATAGATAGACAGATGGACAGACAGACAGACGCACGGACGGACGGTGGGGCGGACAGACAGATAGACAGAGATATGGACGGACTGATAGATAGATAGATAGATAGATAGATAGATAGATAGATAGATAGATAGATAGATAGATAGAAAGATAGAGAGATAGATAGATAGATAGAGAGATAGATAGCTAGATAGATAGATAGAGAGATAGATAGATAGATAGATAGATAGATAGATAGATAGATAGATAGATGGAGAGAGAGATAGACAGATAGATAGACAGTTAGAGAGATAGATAGATAGATCGATAGACAGATAGATAGATAGATAGATAGATAGATAGATAGATAGATAGATAGATAGATAGATAGACAGACAGACAGACAGATAGATAGATAGATAGATAGATAGATAGATAGATAGATAGATAGATAGATAGATAGATAGATAGATAGATAGATAGATAGATAGGCATATAGATAGATAGATAGATAGATAGATAGATAGATAGATAGATAGATAGATAGATAGATAGATAGATAGATAGATAGATAGATAGATAGATAGATAGATAGATAGATAGATAGATAGAAACGTTTCACATTCCACAGACGACTAGATGGCCTAGGTTACCCAGTATTTGCTGGATGTTTGACACAAGAAGGTGGGAAATCTCTGACAGAGATTTGCTCAGAGCGTTTGCGCATGTTGAATGTGGACGTCGCCAGCCAGGAAAGTATTTCTGCAGCCTATGACGATGTGAACCGACTTCTTCCAAATGATGCACGTAAGTTATCTAACACTATCTTTCAGAAGTCCTTGATGGTATCATGAAACCGTGCATGTGTGATGAGGATAATTTTACTGGAGAAATTATTTGAAATGTACCGCTTACGTTAGAGATTAACATTTGAAATAACTATAGAACCCTCACCCACCTCCTCCTTAAAAAGAAAAAAAAAACACAACCTTAATTGAATCAATAGGAAAGGTAAAATTCCTTAAAGGTCATAGAATATTTTGTAACATATAGTTGTTATTTCCAGAGGTGTGAATACACTTGTCTGGTTTTGTGGTAGGGTCAGTTATAACAAACTTCCATGGCCGTTTTCAGCTGTGCGATTTGAGGTCGCATAACAACGCAGCCACTGTGCCATAGCCCTGAAACACGTTTAGTTCGACATCTCAAGTTTTACCCCTTGGGACGTTGACACCACATAGAACTTGGACCTTCAGTATTTTTATTTTCTTCGCTTTTACAATGAGACCTGGATTCATGTCAATGATGATTGTTATGAATCAGGTTTTTACAATATCTCAGTGGGTGGTTGGTGGGCCCTCCTTTTGTCTTGCCATTCTGTTTATATTCTGTCTGTCGTCTTCTTTCCCCCTAGCACAATGTGTTACCGTTATAATGTCGATGTGCTTTTTCCAAACTCAAACTCGAATTCTTGCGACGCTTATAGCTTGTTGGTGGGCGCTTCTGGTAGGATCTCCTTCTGTCCAGTCTTTCTGTTACATTTTATCTATCGACTTCACTTGTTTCTTCCTCGCACAACAATATGGCCCTTATTGGATGGATGTGCCTTCTCCTAGCTCAGTCTCAAACTCCTACGAAGCGCCCGAGTTGTTGGTGGACGCCTCTGGAAAGGTCTCCTTCTCTCCAGTCCTGTCATTCTGTTCTGTCTTTCGTCTTTACTTCTTCCCACCACAGTGTGGCCGTAATCGGGTGGATGGTGCTTTCTCCAAATCCAAACTACAACGTACAATATCTCAATTCCTCTATCATTTCAGACCTGTGGGCTGTGGTCAACAATGCAGGAATCACTGGTCAAGGTGCCGTCACAGAAATGTGTACAAAAGACGACTATCTGCAAGTTTGCAATGTCAATTTGTTCGGACCTATAGAAGTTTCTAGAAAGTTCATGCCTTTGCTTAGAAAATCCCGTGGGCGGGTGGTCAACATGGTCAGCATGGCAGGAAGAATTGCCTGCTCTTTTGGACCTTACTCCGTCTCAAAATTCGGCATGGAAGCTTTTTCGGATGTTCTTAGACGGGAGATGTCTAGATTTGGCGTGAAAGTCTGCATTATTGAACCAGGATTCTTCAAAACCCCTTTATTGTCTACCGAAGGTTTTAACAACATGGCCAGGACAGCCTTCCACCGTTCCAGCGATGAAGTACAAGCAACATATGGATATGACTATCTGGAGTTTTTCCAAACGTTTGTGTGGCTTACAGTTCAGCATCTTCCATCCGAAGACACCCACAAAGTTGTTGATGCCTACGTCCATGCTATTACATCCAAACACCCACGAAAGAGATACATTGTGGGACTCGACGCCTGGCTCGCGGCTCTTCCAATGTCACTGGCACCAGCCTGGTTCTCAGACTGGCTTTTGGGCAAAGTGGACGCTCACGCAGAGAATCTCACGAGAAGATATAGACAGAAAAACCGCAGTTGAGAGATCTTCACGGGGGTAGCTCTTCTTTGTCGTGGTAAATACATATATTATAGTGGTTTGCAATACAATGAAACAGTGAGATGAAATTCATAATTATTTTGATTTGAAAGATTTGAACAAAGTTTTTAATTAGGATACCAATGCAAGACAATGCAACTGTCTGAAAGTTTGCGGAAGAAGATCCCGGGAAAGGTTGTGGAGTCTCGTCAGATGCAAGCACGCTGATGTTTGGTGAGGCCTATCCGAGATTGGCATACTCTGCCACAGCGAGTGTGTGTGTGTGGGGGGGGGGAGCTCAGATTTGGTTTGGGTGTCCTTTTGTCGCACCCCCCTCTCAATTGCAACTGCAGCAGTCAAACAAAGACTCCGGTGATCTCCAAAAATGATGAATGCAAACTTTTCCCGAGATAGATAACTGCTTACATTATCATGCATCAAACTGATATCTGATCATGGTCGATTTGTTGTTTCAGCTTGTTCTGAACACATTGGTCAAAGTATCCATAGGCTGGCATTAAACTTTCATGTGTCTCAGATAAAATCTGGCAAAAAAGTTACAAATGTTGTATGTTACGAAGCCCAGCGTAAGTAAGAAACATCAAACAAACATTACAATCAATCAGAAATGAAAAGATGTTTATTTCTGATTCATTGTAACGTTTCTTTATTGATTCTCTCCAGAGCTTTGTAACATACAACATCCTCCCGTCCTACACCCCCCCCCCCCCTATATTTGAACTTTTTTGCAAGCCGTGGTGGGACCTCACAGATTTTCTGAGGTGTCTTTTTTTTTTTTAAAGCATCATGTATTTTAGAACAATTAATTTTGGTGGTTGAACAACTGCACAGTGGCCATGTGGTGATTATCTTTGTCAGCAGTGGGATCTCGTGTTCCCTCTATATCCTCCACATCAATTACATTTCTTCTTTTCTTCATGTAACACGGTTGTCCTTGTTTTGATGTGGCTGAGATAAACATTGTTGCCAGGTAAAGATACTCGTGAGATGCCATTATTCGTTTCTGAAAGCTGCTGGATCAGCCACTTGGATGCCACACAATAGTAGTCATAAGGAATAATTCATAGGCCTGTGAGCAGCCATGTTAGATTTTCTAATCGATGTTGGGACAAGTTTGTCATGGACATGTTAATGACTTCACCATTAAGAACATTTTCTAAAAGATAGGCCTATATAATGTAGTTCTCTCCATCCATTATCTTTGCTTTTGTATGCAATATTTGTGAAAAGCCACTGCTAATTTGAATGACACAATTGTCTGGCGACCAAGATTTGTCATTCGGTTCCCATGTGAAGTTAACAACAAAAAAAGTGTCAGAATTCTCAAATCTTGCATTCCGAGGTGCTACCTGGCAACATTGCAGTTGAAAACAAAGAATGGTTTTGTGTTATTTTTTTCATTTTGCCGGGAATTATTTTGTAAAAGATTTGATACTCTTTGTAATGGTTCTTAAGATATTCACATTTATGAACTCATTCACACTCATATTAATAAACTCATTTCCCACTCCTCCGCCAATAGCATTAATTGTATAATAATTTTCATTGGAAAATGTACACCACCTTTAAATTAAGCACAAAAAAAAAAAACATTTCTCTTCAGGGTGGCGGTGTTCAACATTTATACAAGTTGAACTGTATGTGAACAATTTTTTCTGCAGTGATTATTTCTGTCCGTTAAAACCACTTTAAAAAAAAAATATATATTTGTATACTGAAAATTTGAAAAACCTGAAAAAATAACTGGGACCGAAAAGTCAAAAAAATTCAATAGATTGCCTGAGTGAGAACAAAAAATGGTAAACAAATTGGATATTTCTGTCAGTTTTACTGGAATTTGGACTTAAAACTTAAGTTGGCGGAAGTAAGCAAGGATTGCCATAGAAACGGTGTTGGGTAAGTTGAGCAGTGGGGGTGGGGGAGGGGGTGTGTCGGTTCTTATTGACTTTCTGTTTGGTTGTTTTTGTTTTTGTTGTGTAGTGTTTTGTCTTCAGCTGAGTATTGGTGGAGACAGATAAATGAGGAGTACATGTAGTGTGTTTTATCTCGCAACACAGAAATCACGTAAACAGAAGTCATATTCTCAATGAGATACAACACTTTCACGTGTATCACAATGCACAGACGAATGTTGTAACAACCAGAACTGACTATGTCCAAAATTGGCATTTTGAGAAAAATCGGTCAGTTCTGGCCCATTAACAGTTATAAACATATGGACATTGTCACGAGTGGAGTGAGTGCAATTAAGGGGATTGCTACAGAGCGGGTGTAGAGTAAGAAGGGCTCACAGTAGACAGCAAGTTAAGCGTGCTGTTGTGAGTAGTGGGAGGGGGTCTGAATGAGGCGAAAGCGCTGTATAACTATCACTGCAAGTTAGAAGGTCCGACGGAGCGGACCTGTGAATAAGAGCCCATCGGGCGGAAAGGGAGCAGTCGAGAAGACTAGTGGAAAAGTCTTTCCAGTAATGACTGGTGTCGGGGACGGGCCGAAGAGCCACCTCGATGAGCACAAGTGATAGGCCAGCATAGGGCCGGAGGCCGCACATAGGCCAGAAGTGAGGCTGTCAGTGCAGGACAGTAGAGGCACATAAAGTCGTGGCAGTCAGGCCACGGACAGGGACGTAGATATGAGAGTGAATGAGATGCTATATTGTTGCCATGTTGATAGGCTAGTGAACTGATACTATGTTGTTGCCATGTTGATAGGCTAGTGAACTGATACTATGTTGTTGCCATGTTGATGGCTATGGAAATAATAATGTGTTATTGCCCTGCTGAGGTGCTAGGGGAGTGCTAAGGTGTATGACAATAGGGAGGGGATATTGAGAGACTGCGGTGCCAGTAAATTATTAATGTGCTATTAAGACCCTGAGGGGAGAGGCTGAGGCCGAAGTGCCTTTAGGAGTAACTACCGGATTGTGGATCCGAGGGAGAGTGTGTGTGAGAGAGGAGGCCGTTGTACGGCAGTTCATTTCGATAATATAATGTATGTAACTGCGCTATTATATGTATAATTATGTTTAATAAATGTGTGAGTCTGATGGGTTGTTTTGTTAAGTGTTAAACTTGTTTGTTCGTGATTGTCGTCCTGTCATAAACTATTACATCTCCCAGTCTGGGATTTGTGACACTGGGGGCTCGTCCGTTGTGACACTGGGGGCAAGTCCTGTTTACCTGTGGTCATTTTGACATTGTGTATTCGTTATATCTAGTTGTTTTTCTGTTGTGCTAGGAATTCATGCTGTTGTCTTTGTTCGTGGGATGAATGGAAATTTCATGATGATATGATTTATGTATGTTTGTGAATAATAATATGTATTGATGCATGTATTGCTATGAATAGGTATTAATGTGTATTTAAACTTTCCAGAGTGTGTGCGTGCCAGCCTGTAGAGGTCAAGCAGCCAGAGCTCCGAGGAAGGGGAGAAATTGAAATCTAGGGTCGAAGTTAAGTGAAACTGAAATTTTGTACCCTGGATTGAGGGCTGTCTTTTCTTCTGTCTTTTTCCGCTGTTTTTCTGTTTTCGTTGTAATTGATTATATGGGCGGTGGCGCGGGTTTGCTGTGTTGAACTTAGTTTATCCTTTTAAAAAGGTGTGGTAAACTTTGGAACTTCGTTCATCACAGTGAACAGTTCTGTAGGGACCTGTAATATTGTTTAGTTGTAGCGTCGATATCGTCTCTGTTCTGCAGGAAGACGTATTCTCTTGTCCCTCTTTCTACCTATCTATAGATACGTTCTTTTTTTTCAGACTCTGTTCTTGTTCGTACCGTGTTGTGTAATCGGCGTAGTAGGTTGCATTTTTTTTTCCATTATAGTTTTTTTGTAGAAGCTTTGTCCTAGTCTGGTTCGTTGTCCTTGACGTACTTGTGGTCCTTCTACTATATTTCTTCATTCTTGTCGTTTCTATTTTCTTTTATAATTAATAGTGCATACATTTTATAGATATAGAATTAGTTTTGCTGTAAAGGTAAATTTCTGAATTATATTCTGAACTGGGTATTGTTATATCTGGTGTGATCTCAGGTCTCTGGTCGTATCGTTAGTGATCATACCGACAGGTTGGTCGTCTTATAATAGATACCATAACCATAAATCTGTGAAATGGCGGAACTCCAACAACTAATGAAGTTGGGTAAGGAACTTGGCCTGGAGGGAGAAGAGCTACGCGGCTGGATTAAAGAACAGCAGGCAGAAATGCGCGATGAGCGTGCTAAGGATAGAGAGCGAGAAAAAGAGGCTCAGGAAAAAGAGATAAAGTTAAGGGAGATAGAAGCTAGGGATAACCAACAGGAGAGAGAGACGCGAATGAGAATCGCGGAGTTGGAAAAGAATACGCCAGCGGAAACGGCTGAGCGGCAGGTACACAATAAAGGTGGCGTTAGGATTAAGCTCCCTACGTTCGACGACCGGAAGGACGACATAGACGCCTTCCTTTACAGGTTCGAACTGAACGCACAATTGCAATGGGGGGAAAATAAGGAATTATGGGCCACGTACCTGGCATCTCTATTGCAGGGGCGAGCGTTAACCTACTTTAAAGAGCTACAGCGCGAAGACGTGCAAGATTACGATAAGCTGAAGGCTTTGCTGCTTCGCCGATTTGCGCGTACCGAGGAATATTTCCGGGAGCAGTTAAGGCGGGCACGTGCAGATACCAGGGAGGACTTTGCTGCCTTCGTCGCGAGACTAACGGAGTATTTCGCGAACTGGGTAGACTTGGCGCATGTGGGCACGGATTTCGCTAAACTGAAAGACTTAATGATCCGTGACCAGCTGTACGCGTCGTGCCACAAAGATCTGGTGGCTTTCCTGAAAGAGAACGAACCCGCGACGGTGCAGGAGGCGTCTAAGTTGGCGGAGGCATACCGTACGGCGCATCCGTCCAAACCAGTCGCCAGGGCGTACGTCCAAGATGCTGGGTACGTCGCCGTTGTCGAGGGGTCGCCGGCAGGACTTAGGGACAGGTCGCGTCAGCGTGGTGCCTATAGCGGGCAAGCCCAGGGGCAGCGTAGGGGCTATCACCAATCACCGGCATATGGATCCGGTAAGTTTGACCGAGCAGGAGGGCTAGGTCGCGGTAATGGCCGGGGGCGAGTTGTGACCTTTGCCGATGACCGACGGCATAGGGACTTTAGTTCCGGTCGCGAGGGGTCACGGGGACCCAGGCCTAGGGCAGCACAGGGAGCGGAGTGTTGGACTTGCGGACGCGTGGGTCACTTTTCGCGCGAGTGTAGGGCCGCGAAGTGTTGGAACTGCGGAAGAGCAGATCACATCAGCGTGAACTGCCCTGCAGGTAGGATAGCGGCGAACGTGGACAGTAGCTCCAGTCCATGTTCCCCAAATAAATTTCATCATGCGGCTGCGTGTGTTACATCGGACAACGGAGGCGGACAGTATTCTAAGTGTCCCAGTTGTGAGAAGTTATTATCTTCCGGTGTTTTACCTTGTGGGAGAAAGATCCCCGTCATAAATTCATGTCATACAGGAGGTGGTCTTAGGGTTTATCCGGGGTTTGTTGGGGACGAACCGGTCTCGGTTTTACGAGATACGGGATCTACCGTTGTGGGAGTGCATAGAGACTGCATTCGGGATTCACAGCTTACAGGTGAGACTGTCCCGTGCATCCAATTTTCGGGGGCCATTGAGAAATTACCCATGGCAAGAATAATGATAGATACACCTTTCCTTAGCGGGGAAGTCGAGGCAGTCGTTGGTTGTTTTCCAGGCGCCCAGCTCATCATTGGGAATGTATCGCGGGTGGTTTCCCCTTCCGATGAGAACGTGCAAGCATGGTCGCAATCAAAAGGTATTGACTTTTGCGCCGCGGTCGAAACACGTCGACGGGTAGCTGATAAAGATAAGATTAGACCTTTGGCTACCCCAGCGGTCAACCTAGATATCACGCCAGAGCGCTTGGCGAAATTACAAAGGGAGGATCCATCATTAAACCCATGTTTTGGGGAAGCGCGAACCGAGAAAACGAGGAGATATAAGAACGGGTCGTCCTCCTTTATTGTTCAGGCGGGCATTCTGTTCCGTAAATATGTAACGGTGTCCTCCATTTTAAAGCAGGTCGTTGTGCCAGCGTTGCTGATCGCAACAGTATTGCATTTGGCACATGATGTCCCATTAGCGGGTCATATGGGGATAGCTAGAACCAAAGAAAGGGTTCTAAAAAATTTTTTATTGGCCATCGATACATAGAGATGTACGGCTGTATTGTAAGACGTGCAGTGCGTGCCAAAAGACGACGCTTAAGGGTCGTACACCCCAGGCTCCTCTTCAAAAGATCCCCACGGTTTCGGAACCGTTTAAAAAGGTTTCAGTACCTTGTTGATTTGAGAGAAAGACTATCTTCACCGCGCACTATGGCAGAAGAAGCTTCTGGTATCGCTTCGAAAAGAGCAAAAGACTATAAAGATAGAGGTTCCAAACTGAGAATTTTTAAGCCAGGAGACAAGTTTCTGTTGTTGTTACCTACGGACCATAATAAGTTATTGATGACATGGAAAGGCCCTTATGTTATTGAGCGAGTTGTTTCGAAGGTAGATTACGCTATCCACATTGATGGATCAGTTAAGGTTTTCCATGTTAATATGCTACAGAGATTTTATGAGAGACCACAGTATCTGTGTGCACAGACAAGACCAGAGGAGACTGTCTTCTCTGCTGCTTGTACGGGGGTCGTAGACCAGTTGGACTGCGACGTCAGCGACACCGAGGCACAGGAAGAGTTACAAATTCAATTGCCGGAGTTAACTCCGACACAAGGTTACAGGGACGTAAAAATTAACCCTGACCTTACGAGTTCAAGGAGTAGGGAACTTGAGACCCTGTTAGCGTCATTCCCGGACGTTGTTACGGATTTGCCGGGTCGCACTACGGTGATCCAGCACCAAATAAAGTTGACTTCGGATAAGCCAGTATTTCTTAAACCGTATCCGTTGCCTTTTTCTTCGAGAGATAGAGTCATAAAGGAAGTTGAGTCGATGTTGAAGTTAGATGTGATAGAACCATCAACATCGCCGTATTCATCACCCATCGTCCTCGTGAAAAAACTTGATGGATCGGTGCGGTTCTGTATTGATTTTCGAAGATTGAACACTATTACGGTAGGCGATAGGGAGCCTATCCCGTTCCAGGAGGAATTAATAGCTTCATTGGCCGGGTCCACGTGGTTTTCCAAGATAGATTTGACGAAAGGGTATTGGGAAATCCCGCTTACTGAGGAGTCTAAACAATACACGGCGTTCCAAACGCCCATTGGATTATTCCAATTTAAGGTCATGCCATTTGGGTTGGTGAACGCGCCAGCGACGTTTGCACGATTAATGAGACTAGTGTTGAAGGACATACCTAATGTCGTGTCATTCTTTGATGATATAGCATGCCATACGTCGACATGGTCTGAGCATATTCAGACACTAACAGTAATTTTTCAACGATTACGTCATTTTGGGTTAACGGCTAAACCCGCAAAGATGGATTTGGCATGTCCAGAGATAGTATTCTTAGGACATATTGTGGGTAGAGGTGTTCAGAGACCTGAAGTAACAAAAATTGACAAGTTAGTAGGGTTGCAAATCCCTAAAACAAAGAAACAAGTCAGAAGCTTAGTGGGAATTTTAAATTATTACAGAAAGTTCATTCCAAATTTTCCTCCTTGTCATCTTCTCTTACTGACCTTACTAAGAAGGGACAACCCGATAAGGTCCAGTGGACGTCTGAATGTCAGACAGCATTTGATAATTTGGTGACAGCATTATCATCGTCACCCATTCTGATATTACCCGATTTTCGATCTAATTTTATCCTCAGAACGGATGCGTCGGACTCTGGTGTCGGCGCTTGTCTTCTACAGGAGAAGAACGAATGTCTCCATCCTGTATGTTATGTCAGTAGGAAGTTATTGCAGAGAGAAAGAAAGTATTCTGTGATAGAGCGTGAGTGTCTTGCCATTGTGTGGTCCGTCCAGAAATTGGGACGTTATCTCATGGGACGAGAATTTTGTATCCAGACAGACCACAAGCCACTGACATTTTTGTCGAAGAATCGTTCGTCCAGCCCACGCTTGTCTAGATGGGCATTGGCTTTGCAGCCGTATACCTTCGTTATTCAACCAATTCCAGGAACCAGCAATCATATCGCCGACTACCTTAGTCGAGCCTAGGGGAAGAGTTCAGCAGCTTATACATCGGAGGACAGGAACATTGACAGGATCTGTGTGAATAAGTCGACTTTAAAATATTGACATTATAAATATGATATGAAGAATGGTTGATAGGTTGAATGGTTTTTGATTCTGTATTAAATATTGTGGTTAGTTAGCTATTCATGATGTGACACGTATATGCATATTGCAGGCCATATTGATCCCCATATTTCCCCCTGATTTCGGTATTTTATATACTAGGGGAACCGCTAGGTCAGTTTTTTTAGTGTACGTATTGCTCACGCTCACTCGTTGACAGTCATCTTGATGCGATTTGAAATTAATTGCATTAATTTTTTTGGGGTGGGGGATGATGTCACGAGTGGAGTGAGTGCAATTAAGGGGATTGCTACAGAGCGGGTGTAGAGTAAGAAGGGCTCACAGTAGACAGCAAGTTAAGCGTGCTGTTGTGAGTAGTGGGAGGGGGTCTGAATGAGGCGAAAGCGCTGTATAACTATCACTGCAAGTTAGAAGGTCCGACGGAGCGGACCTGTGAATAAGAGCCCATCGGGCGGAAAGGGAGCAGTCGAGAAGACTAGTGGAAAAGTCTTTCCAGTAATGACTGGTGTCGGGGACGGGCCGAAGAGCCACCTCGATGAGCACAAGTGATAGGCCAGCATAGGGCCGGAGGCCGCACATAGGCCAGAAGTGAGGCTGTCAGTGCAGGACAGTAGAGGCACATAAAGTCGTGGCAGTCAGGCCACGGACAGGGACGTAGATATGAGAGTGAATGAGATGCTATATTGTTGCCATGTTGATAGGCTAGTGAACTGATACTATGTTGTTGCCATGTTGATAGGCTAGTGAACTGATACTATGTTGTTGCCATGTTGATGGCTATGGAAATAATAATGTGTTATTGCCCTGCTGAGGTGCTAGGGGAGTGCTAAGGTGTATGACAATAGGGAGGGGATATTGAGAGACTGCGGTGCCAGTAAATTATTAATGTGCTATTAAGACCCTGAGGGGAGAGGCTGAGGCCGAAGTGCCTTTAGGAGTAACTACCGGATTGTGGATCCGAGGGAGAGTGTGTGTGAGAGAGGAGGCCGTTGTACGGCAGTTCATTTCGATAATATAATGTATGTAACTGCGCTATTATATGTATAATTATGTTTAATAAATGTGTGAGTCTGATGGGTTGTTTTGTTAAGTGTTAAACTTGTTTGTTCGTGATTGTCGTCCTGTCATAAACTATTACATCTCCCAGTCTGGGATTTGTGACAGACATAAGGGCATTTCCTTTGAAAGATCATTAGGTACACATTCACATACAATATGAAAGACCTATAGAAAAGCCAGGTTTGATCGTAATCGAAAAATGAGCCAAAATGGACATAATCACGCCCGGTCGTCAATTAAAATTATTTTATAAATAACAATAACCATGCTCTATAGACCATTGACAAAACACTATATTATATTTTTAAAAACGTAATTTATTTCATTTAACATCAATTGTTGGATTTAGTGCATGCCATCGGTTTCAAGCTCTTGTTCATAAAATTTGTACAATTTCTTTTATTTAGTGCAATAAAAAGAAAAAAGGCAAAAATACACAACTAAAGCGAAAAATGTCACCCTTTGATGACAGTTGTTACATGCACCCAAACAGCTGGAGAAGAAATTTCAGACATTATTCAAGTCTGATTATATTTTTTGGCAATAAATTGGCTTTGTTGTCCTGGGACAGGCGTGAAAGATTTGGTGAGAGGAAAATATGGAATGCAAAAACAAAAAATAACAATAAAATGTTTGAAATTGTTAAAAACAGGATTTATGTACTTGCAAACCTTCCATAGAGATTAAAACAAGTAAATTAACAAACAAAATATGAAGAATTGTTAAATCGTTCTATCTACGTCAGCTGCTGATTTGATCCATCGTGACTTTAGAGTGTATGTTTTTACTATCGTCTTTTAGAAGAACAAAGAATATCTCTTGCCCATGATTTCCCCTAAATTTGTCCTTACCGACTCATACCGACTACAACCCAGACATTTATTAATGTATTTTAACTCTGTAAAGCCCGGAGTGCCACATGATAAACATGTTTAATGTACAGAGCTATACATTTTTTTTATCACATAGCGACATCTTGCTCGCACTTTACTTAGCTGTGCCAAAAGGGATTTTCTACATACGTATAAATTTAATTATGAAAGAAACGTTTGGAATTTAGAGATTTCCCTTAAAAACAGTGTATTTCAAAACATTACAGAATTTTCTTTTTCAACTCCTGGGATCTACACGGTTGAGGTCTAGTACCTGGCATTAACAGCTTTACATAATTCAGTTATCGCCCCCCCCCCCCCCCCCTGGGCAAATTGGATGCCTGAGAATTCGCTGGGTCGTACTGTGTTTGCCACTTTATAACATGATAAGTCTAGCCAGAGAAAAAAAACAAAAACAAGTTAGACATTAAAATTTAATAGATCAGCACTTTAGAAACCAGTGGAAATGATATTCTGGATTTTTCTTTCCTACTGAGATTTAAATATTCAGCAATGTAGCATCGAGTTCTGTTGTCGTATGAGCAGTTTATGAACTAACTGAAGTGTAATAATTATGCAAAATAAAATAAATAGATAAATTAACTTTTGTCAAATCATTAAAGAAAACAATAATGCCCTTACGTGCAAAGTTTTAACACAGATGACAATGTAAATACATGTATTGTTTGTAACTCACTGAAGTACGTGCCAAAAAATAGTCAGTCGTCATTTCAGTGCTAAAGACTATAGTATAGCAACATTTTAAGTACAAGACGAACTGTTTATGTATGGAACGCAAGAACTATCATATTTTTTGTTCTCTGTCTTTCGAAAGCCACATCATGTCTATCTAATTTGATGCTGTAATGGGCCTGACTTCCAGTGCCGTAGACAGAAAACTATATCTGGACAGGGCCTGAAAATGCCAGTTCGTACACTTAAATCTAAAATAAAACATTGAAATGTCTTTGAAAAAAAAAAATCACATGAAAATTCAGTTCTATATTTTTACCATAATCACCTTGACCATTAATGCAAAACAGAAAGTCAAATTACGAACACAAAGTTAACAATATTTGCTCCAAAAAATCATTATTCGCAAATTACTAATCTGGAAACAGCAACCCATGACTGACGGAAAACAGAACAAAGTCAAGAAACATAAAGTCACTCTGAAAGATACGGAAAAAACAGGATAGGGAGGTACCTAAATTGGAAAACTGGACAGGTAAAAATTAAGTAAACTGACATGTTGTATTGGGAGGACAGTTCAAGACATTTCCTTCAATCTAATGTCCTGCGCTTTCATATTGCTCAAAACTGTTAAAATTTTGCCTACACGTTTAGATTTACGAAACATTTAACCTGCTGCTTTGTTTTATATACTCCCTTCCATGTTTACATTCATTCACACGTGTAAGGATAGTTTGTTTTCTGTGTACCATTCATTCATTCCTGTAATGACGTCATCAGCAAGGTTGACGCCGTCATCCATTGACTGTGACGTCAACACATCGGGTTCTGTTGCCGATACTTGGCCATACCGGAAGTGAACTCGTCCTTCGACAGTTGGCCATCATCTATTTAGGGAAAGAAAAACAAAGAAAAAATTTGAATTTGAATAATAATATAGTATTATGTGTGCACAGTGCTGATTTTTCGAATTTTTTAGTTACTACCAGTTTAGGGACCGGTGACGATTTCTGCATGTGGTCATACAAATAGATGGGGTGGGGTGGGGTGGGGTGGGGTGGGGTGGGGTGGGGTGGGCTGGGGTGGGGTGGGGTGGGGTGGGGTGGGCTGGGGTGGGGTGGGGTGGGGTGGGGTGGGGTGGGGTGTCACAAATGTGGCTTTCAAACAAGTGTTTCTCCCTCTTACTTTGGAAATAAGAACAATGTATAAATAGACTTATCTTTTCAACGCAAATAGAAAGGAAACACAGACTTTGCTTATTAGGGCAGACATCACATCTTGTTTTCCTCTGCACTGTTTCATTCTTTTTCTCTCTCTTTTTATGTCCACTTTTCAAGTTCAGTGTTAACAATATCATTATTGTTGGTTATTGTTGGACATGTCTTTCTGATATTCCATGCATTTTTACTTTTTGTCTCGTGTTCAGCATTCCTGAGTTTTCAAGTTACTCTTTCTTCTCTGTTATTCTTTGTCCCTCGACTTTCTACTCAACAGTTTTTCAGCCTCCCCTTCCTCCCCTTTCCACTTGTAGTTTTGTCAAAGGTTCCAGCTACTATCTTCACTGGTACTGAACGTTATTTCACGATTGTCCCCTAGGTGATGTCGCTGTTAACTTATATTTGCTCTGCTCTCTTCACACTGGGGTAATTGCTTTGTGAACGTCGGGGTCTGGACCCAAGACACAGACAGACTGACATGAGTGAATAATGCGGGTTTAGTTATTTAGAGCGTTGGACATAAGGAAAACTGAAAACCGACTGCCCTAGTTGCTAGGAGAATCGTGAGTGATTGGGCCTACCGAAATGTGGACAGATAGATAGATAGATAGATAGATAGATAGATAGATAGATAGATAGATAGATAGATAGATAGATAGATAGATAGATAGATAGATAGATAGATAGATAGATTAGATAGATAGATAGATAGATAGATAGATAGATAAATAAGCAAAACCGAGACTCACTGTCTGTATCGAAGGCAATGAACATGATGTCCAAGGCGTAACCCAAATGTCTCCCTTCCTCCATGCTACCCTCACTTGCGCCGCCTTCTTCATCAGCTTCCTCCTTAATTCCAGCTATCTTTTCCAGGAACTTATTTCTCTCTGACAAGAAATCTTCCCCACTGACGACCTCTTCACTGCTGCGTCCGACTCGAGGATAGGAACCATATTGTCCTTGTGTGAACACTCCACGCTTGTCCAAGTTAGAAAAATCCGCCGTGAACTCTGACCCCGGAAGGAGAAACTGAGAATGCGGCGCATCCCGGCGTCCTATGCGCGGATAGTGGTTTCCGTTTCCGCTGGTGTAAAAGCTGCGTCGGCCGATTCTGGGATAGTCATTGTCGCTGCTTTTGGTGTAGAACACAGCGCAGCTGGAGCCGGTCAGAAGACACAGAAGGAACACTCTTGAGGGAGGATACATGGTAGAGAGGACGGCTAGGGAAAACAGAGATAAAAGAAATGATTAGAGCAATGAAAACCAAGGAACATTCCAAGCTTCATCGTTTCTGTTCAACGTAAGCAGGAATTAGATCTAAAACATAAAGATAAGATTACGTAAGAATCACTTTGTTATCTCATGAGGCAAATTCTCTCCCACAGAGCATTTAAGAGCATACACATTTTACAACATTTTACACATCATTACGTAAACACAGTAATATGTATAGGTCAAGTGACATGGTGAGGAATCCTAGTGAAATAAGCCAAAGTGTCTTGTTCAGGGGAAGTGGGGAACAGAAGAACGATCTTCTGTATCTTTCTCTTATGTGAATTATTGCTCGTGGATGATCTAGAAATTTGATGAAACAGGGGAATGGAGACTTGTCATTTAAGATGGATATAAATTTCTGTACACAAGCACTTGGGTACAGGCGGGCAAAACTGATATATGCTGTGACTGTGATGTTGCATGTTTTCTTGATGAAAGACAAGAGGGAGGAGGAAGGAGGGGGGGGGGGGTGACATGATTGCTGGATCTACAAGAACATATTCTGAAAAGAAAAAAAAAATTAACCATTTGCAAATCGTTCTTGACTGGCCCTAGGATGAACTTGTATGTGAATTCTCAAACCCGCAGATGTTAACAATTTTTGTCAATATTATATCAACTGCTTGAAGTATCTTTATTGTTTCTTTTATTTAATAGTGGGCGATTCTGGTAGGGATTTCCTTCTGTCCTACCGTTCTGTTATATTCTGTCTATTGTCTTGCTCTGCCCTGGCACAATGTGACTGTGTTCATCTCGACCTGCTTTGTCCAAACTCAGACTCAAAATATATTATTTAACCCTTTCAGTACTGAAACAACATTGCTGTTAACACTTTACTGCTGCATCAATTACAGGTTTTGTTCCTCCATTACTAGCTTTTAAATACAGACCAATAGCCAGATTAAGATTCATGTTTACCATTGAAAATAATTGAAATACGTGAATCTTAATAGAAACTGGACTTGGGAAAATTTAGCTTTCACGGCATCAGTATTCAAAGAGTTAAGGGGTGGTACAGCATTTCAAAACATTTATTCATTCGACGAAAGATACATGTAAGATAAAACACACATTTATAGTAAAACTTCTTTATCCCCCAACTATAAATACCCACTTCGCACTTGCAGGGTTTTATGACTGGACCAGCGTCTTGCGAATGCTACTGAAGATCACCGTGCACAGAAATCAAGAAATTACAATTGACTTTATGCATGTAGATCTCCTCTGTCTCTGGATTCTTCGTTAGAGAATAAATCAAAAGAAGTAACAGACAAAGATTAGGGTGGAATGAGAGGTAAGGCGTTGACACCGCGTCATACACAGGAAAGGAAAGGAAATTGTTTTCCCAATGAAAACGGAACTGAATGGGAGGAGAAGGGAGGGGGGGGGGGGGGAGAAAAAGTCCCACAAAAAGAAAAAACCTCCAAAGAAACAAAGGAGAAAGAACTATAGAGTTATGAAGTATTTTCATAGGTTCACAAACTCGTGAGTGATCTAGTCTTAAACTGGAAAACAACCAAGCAAACTAATGAACATACTATGAGATAATAAAACAACCTCATGGCACAAAAATCCCACTGGACTTAGAAAAGCAGGAACTACACACGGTAGTAAAAATACTTCTTATTTTATGACAGTGATTTGACGAATGCAAGAATAGACAAAATTACACATTTTGGAGTATTTTTCATATGATTCGTCACTCTTGGCATTTACATGTTGTTGTGAAAATGAGACTTTACAAACATTAGCTAAAGTGCACGTTCTGTCACTAATATTGTGACGTCAGTCGTTAAGTGCACGTTTACCTTACCGTGACAGCACGTGATTTATCTGGACCTGAACTCCTTTCAGCATATTGTAATATCTAATGTCATTGAATATTAATTTGCTTTTGGTTTGTAACTGCCCTGCTGCTAGTCATTTGTGGGACACTTAAAAATATTAGTAAAGGAAAAAGGCATACGTTTAAGCAAAGTGGCAGGATATGTGGAGTTAAAAAATATAATAATGAATGAAAAATCAAACAAAATAGAAATTGATTTTTCATAATGGCTGCAATCAGCGGATATCCGGCCATCTGCAAGAGTATTAACAATAAAAATGTTTGTAGAGATGTTCATAAATAGAAACTGTGTGACATTATTGCCAGTCTTTCAATTAAAACTAGTTGTGCAATCTACAGTTCTTCTGACTTCTTAAACACTACCTGTGAAAATCAAATAAAATATCTAAATGATAGAAATTGTATACGTTCCTTTCACTTTCTCTCATTTACGATTACAGTTGACTGCACTAATTGTGTTTTGAGAACGCACATGGACACTACAACGGGAAAATTATGGTAGGAAGCAAGATGGTTGACAGACTGTAACAGAACGATAGAACAGTACAGAAGGAGACTCTACCAGAAATGCCCGCCAACAATCCACTAACTGTTCCAAAAAACACAGTTTTCAGGGAAATGATATTCTGAATTCACTCAACTATCTCTTTAACTCTGCCAATATTTTTATCTCTGCGAATAGGCCTTTGGTCTTTATAAAATTTATTTAAGGAGCAATGGGATAGGAGAGGCGGGTTGATTAGTTTGTTGGTTTGAAATCGGTGCAAGATACTTGTGAAGAGATTAACTCGCACCATTAGAAAGCAAGACGAAAAAGCAGATAGTAAACACACTTTCAGAGAAGATGAAAAAATCGGAGAAAAGAAATGTCACGCTACTCCCTCACTCTCTCTTCAATCCTCCCAAATGTAATTCCATTTGGCAAACCTTGAACTGAAAGAACATGTAAAGTATTTTAAGGGCCCTTGTCAGTGAGAGAGGGTGGGTGAAAAAACAAATAATTGAAATACAAGTTAAATGCTTCATGGAAATGAACACACACACTCTATCTCTTTCTCCCTCTCTCTCTCTCTCTCACACACCACTAACACACAGACGCACACAGGCACGCCACACCTCACACACTCACACACGCAGGCACTCACACGATGTCCACACGGCTCAGAACAGTGCGGACTCGTGTGTTTGCATTCTCAGGCAAGCGGCCATACCACGACTTTAGTTCTTACTCGTCCCAACTCCACTTTTTTACACAACTCAGACTTTTGACGCTAGTAAATGTTTGCGGCTTTAGCAATAAGATAAATAGTCAGAATAGATCGGAACTGTGAAACATCTTGATAAGTGCCGCCACGCATTTTAAACAACTGCCAACGTGTGTATTTTTTACGCCTCTTCAACAGACTAAAAGATCACCAGTTTTTCAGAAAATGGAGATAGAATAAACAAGGACTGAAGTCGCCAATATCTGGTCTTATGAAGATTTCCAAACTAACATAGAACAATACTCATTGGTTGGTAGATTGTGTCAAAAATCTGTGGTTAGACTAATGACAAAGCCAAATGTGTAGCCACCCGACAAAATAAGTCACATTGGGCATTTTGGTGGTATTGAGATATTTGGCATCACCAGATAGGTTATTCGAAGTCCTTTCATTTTGGTAAAACAAATATTGTGTCATTTAATTAGGAAAGAAGATAATATGGCCTCTCAAAGACAGGAATGACAAAACCACAGTTTAAAGGTAAACGTTTTTAAAGTTCAGCCTGTAGTCAAAATTATTGATGGTGACTCATGTCCAAGTCAATTTTAAGACACTTAGCCTTATCAAATAGGGGTATCATTTGGAACGGGAATAGTACAGAGGTGAAACGACAACAACTGAAAATGCAAAAACGATCAAATTGACACTATGATGCCTTTTAACGATTTTCTCGAATCGTGTAGTGTCGAAATGTGCCTCATTTTGTCGGGCGGCTTCACAAATAGAGAAAGTACCAAGTTGTGCTCACTCGGCACCTACAGCTTGCTAAGTACAACACAACGGCCGCATAACAACAGTCCCAAACGTTGTGTGCACCAGGCTTCACAAGAGATAACCCTAGACAGATGTTCGAGGGTAGGTCAAAGTCACGGTGTCTCACAAGTTGTAAAAAGATCAATTAAGACCTTTATATGACACTCACGAAGGGAAAAATTACTTACACCTTACATACAAGGAAACGGAAATGGATGTAACACAATTTTAAATTTGTTTGTTTGGTTATTGTTTTTTCCTTATTATTACAGCGTAAGATCAATATTGTAAATACTAATGATATTTATTTGCCTAAAGGCGTAAATTTAATTATTGTAATCAACTCATATATACAATTGTACGATGCATGATTTATGAAGATTTATTATGCATACGATTACAAACGTAAAACAAATCGATAATATAAAAACTCGCACAGCAAATAAGAATCTCTCAAGCTTTCACCGAGATCACTATCATGTTATACAAAAAAATAGTGGCAGGAGTAATTCATTGTGGTGCAACTTCGGCTCTTTTTTGCTCGACGCTACAGCCTAATGACAAATTAAAAAATCATGAATTTTATTTTCTTAAGTGTCAACTAATCCAACCCAATCGCTTTTGTATCGACCGATTGTTGATTCAAGTTTCAGGTATTTTTCAATAAAAACTTGTAAAAATGTAAAATACAATGATATTTGTTTTGAGAAGCCCGCCGCACTGGAAACGGTAATGATACGCGTTCAATTCCAAGCGCCAAATAATTTCCCTACCAGGAATGAGTGCATAGTGCTCTAGTACGCATAAAATCTGTAGTAAGACTGCAGAACATGGGGAGCTTTCTAGACCAAATAGAGAGAGAGAGAAAGAGAGAGAGAGAGAGAGAGAGAGAGAGAGAGAGAGAGAGAGAGAGAGAGAGAGAGAGAGAGAGAGAGAGAGAGAGAGAGAGACCGGTGGGTTCACAGGTTTATCCCGGATAATGCCGGGTAGCTCAACTTGTTATTTATAGTATATATTTTTTTTAATTTGAGGCAAAAAATTAATGACAATAACAATCGTCATATCACACGAGTTCTTTGTTTGACAGCATGTTTTGTTTTCCACCGACGAATAATTATATAGTTCACATACGTCACGAAACTTCAAACTAATGAGTTGGACCGCCATGCAGTGTTCGACCGCCATCTTGAGTACAAATAATTTTTAAAAAACAAAGAAGTTCAATTCCTTTGACGTCAAGGCCATCTTGCCACGCCTTTGTTGTATTATTTCATTTACGTCACCAAGATTATGATTGTCTGAAGACTATCATGGAATGTTTCGTCAGCATTTTGGATACAAGAAAAACAACTAAAACATTTCGAAAAGCATAAATTCTATAACATCACGTAAAACCATCACCTTACCATAGCGAATACATACTTGTAAAATAGAGGAATAACACGAGAAGCGTCAGTATAACTGGCTCAAGGACACACCATTGTATAAACAATTATTTTAAGTAGTCTAAATTTTGGGGAGACTGACGCTTATTTATTCTCTTGCCGTGGTTAAAATCTATATTAATAAAAGTGAAACCTTACGACAATTGCAGCGCGCCTTTCGCTACTCATCCGTTAATGCTGATTTGGTGGCCCTCATATTTTATACAGCGCTTAGTATAGACTGTCGTCGTGTCCCCGGCACAGAAAATAAAAAAATAATTAACAACTCGCAGAAAGTTTGTATTAGTTTCTAGGTTGCGACGCATTGGCGTTCGGTCTATTTTATCGGCAAATGTACGTAATTGAGCTTGGTTCCTGTGTGTGTATCACACTCACAAAACAACTTCCGGTTAGGACTCGTTTGAATGATGAGATTGAGTTCTAAGACTATCAAGTATGAAACTTTGCATGTGTGTTCTCAATGTGCCTCGACTAGGAAAAAGAATGGGTCTGGAATTGGGAGATTGACGCTGCAGGGCCAAAAGTACAGGTTTGTGTTTTCAATATGCCTAGGAAAATATTATATAATATTTCTTTTCCATTAACACATGACGTTATCACTTCCTGCGATGTGCAAACAAACTAACACGTGCGCAAATCATAGCCATAATTTGACGGGTGCTGGCGGGACGCGCAGGACGTCAGTGCGCAAAGGGAGAGCAGTAAAACGTATCTAAAAACAAACAAACAAACAAAAATAAAATAAAGCTAAAGGAACAGGCAAAATCAAACAGGTCCATAATAATCACCCAGAACTGAAACTAATAAATCGATTTATCCCAGGCAGGGCCGGGAACTCGGCTAGTACGCAATAATATGTTTACCAATTTTGTTTCCCCTTTCAGGGATGCATTAATTAAAAAGAAAAACTAAAGTAATTTCATTGGCTCTTCCAACGGCTGTTCCAACAATCAAGTATTGTGCCCTGTTGAATGTGCTGAAAGGATTTCGCCGTTCGCTACATCGTGACAAAGCGAGTTCATTGTTTTTGTTCTTGTTGAACTATATATAATGTCGGGTGTTTAGGAATTCGGTCGGTCGGTCGGTGTAGTAGACGCCTAACTGTGCAGTGCGTATCTGTTCAATGTCCAAGTATATTAAGTGAAATTATTTCCCTGTATAATGTGTATCTATGCAGTGACTTTGGCTATCATATTCATATATACACTTATGTACGTCGTATTAAATATTATCCTATGTAACTTATAGAAGGACTTGCGTTATTCTGTATTGTTCTAAAACCCCACACACGACACTACAACAATCGTAAAATATTGAAGTAAGAATATGTAAAGGAATAGTTCCTTCGGTAAGCACTCGGCATTACATATGCGTGCAAGGTTTTCATTCATGTAAAGCCACCCCATTAATTATTTGCTGGCCCAATTGTTTATATTTATTTTTGTTGCTATTTGTCCTGTTGATAAGTAGAGGGGGAAAGGCAAGGGAAGAGGTGTTGGAGGCCAGGAGAGGGAAAAGTCAAGGCCGAGGCCAATTAAGAAAAACAACTTTTCCTGTGATTTAGATAGTTCTTTTTCTTCTATTTTGACTGAAACTTACTTGCCTTGCTGAGAATAAAATCATATTGAGTTTATTTGAACTGTTCTAAATGTAGTAATAACTTTTCTTGCTCTGTGTCAGCTGCTGCTTTGAAGTTTTATGTTCTAGGTTTAGTTCGTATGTTTTTGTTTGTGTTTTTGTTTTTCGGATGCATTTGTAGCCCAGGATATTATCATTGTTCGTCTTTTCTTTGTTCTTCCACCTGCACAAGATTGATCATCAATGTCATTACCGTTCGTGTGAGCAGTTTTTTCCCCTGACTTGAACACGTGAAGGACGTGAGTTTTTTGAAGCTTACTGGATAACGGAATAATCCCGAGTTCTAGCAAATCCATCAATGGATTCCTACTCTCTCTCTCTGTTACGTATTCTGTCGACTGTCTGTACAAAATCACTGCATGGCTGTTTGTTTTTCCCCTGAGTTTCCGAAGCTTATCAAGTCAGTGTGTCTTTTGTTTTGGTGGAGGGTGATGTGGAGTGTAGTTTTCATTTTCTGTTTGTATAAGAGTTTTTTTTGTTTGTTTTGATTTTATTTCCTTGTCTTATATATAATTTTCTTCACCAAAAGTGAAAAACAAAAAGTAAAGAGCAACAATATCGAAACAAAACAAATAAATAGATAAATAACCAAATAAATAAAAGTAATCGTGACACGATTACATACAGTTTGTTACATTATAGAGAGAGACAGAAAGAGCAAAAAGGGAGAGAGAGAGAGAGAGAGAGAGAGAGAGAGAGAGAGAGAGAGAGAAGAGAGAGAGAGAGAGAGAGAGAGAGAAAGAGAGAGATGTCGATGAATGGCATTAATTCCAGAGGCTACAAGGCACCCCCTCAGACGGCCCAGCTATCCCTAATCAAGGAATACTTTTTGACAACGAATTTGGGAAAGAATTTTTTTTTAAAATGGAGTTTCTCCAGGCTCCAGCCCACCCCCTCCCCAAATGTATATAAATGAGAAATGCTTTTTTTTCCGGCTTTTTTTTCTTCACGCCAGTAATTTTCACCAAAGTGCAATCTACCCCAGCTCGGCTCAAATCTGGTGGTAGTACACCCGCTCCAGGTAGCAAATCTAGGCCCTCACTCCAAGCTGCTCGTTAAGTCTTTTTTTTTTTCAGTATTTCAATATTCTTTACCAAAGGCGCCAGCCCCTTTTTCGTTCGTGTCAACCAGGGAGAGTAGCCCACCCCCCCCCCAAAAAAAAATCGTAGACCCATTTCAAGGGATCCACCTGCCCCCCCCCCCCCCACCCCCCTCCATCCCAGTTTGTTCTAGCCTCATCCACACCCACTCTGATCTTATTCTATTCCCCCACCTCCCCTCCAGAAAAAAAACAAAAAAAAACTCACTTGTTGTTTTCCTCACTAGACAGGCCTTTCTGCCACCCTAATCATTAATGTTACATCTCCATGATTGCAACGCTATGACGTGTAATTAATTACATTAATTTACGCTGACGTCATTCTCAATCAGGACAGAGACAAATAAAGGGAAAAAAAAGACATGAAATAATATTATTATTGTCTCTGTGTTTCTGGGCGGCTCTAAATTTCGGACAGGCCGAGGCTAATAGAATTATGAGTACGTGGACGACATAGTCTCTGACTGCTTGCCCTGCCACATTCAGTGTCGGTTACTTCAGGGGTCAGAGGTCCCCGCTGCAGACAGACAGGGGCAGAAACAGTGTTATTGCTGTGTTTGTGACAGGAATGAAACACTTAATTATTTTTGTGCGGTTCTTGATCTTTATATTATACCTCCTGGCATGGCAGAACAGAAACTCTTTGGTAGACTTGAAATGCTTTTCATGCCACTGTGCTGGCGTCACTTTCATAGGAAGGAAATACGTCTCTTTTTTTTAATAGAATTATTTTTATTGTTGTTGTATTTGATATGTTGAGATACATTTGTCAAAGAAGAAGCAATTCTTGGTATCTGCTTTTTATTCTATCCCAGTAATGCTGTATCTATGTGTCCATAGATGGACATAGGGAACTATCCACTGGGGCAATTAGTAGAATAAAACCCTCAAATGGATATTAGAGCAGGGAAAGGAGCAGTTATGAGGATGCCCGATTTACTAGGATTCTGAATCACAGCAATCCATCAACCAGTCAAACTGTCCAAATCTTTATTTTCATGTTTTGCCGAGTTGACGAACATTGGATAAGTTGACAGTCAGAAGGTTCCCAAGAAAAGATTAAACGTTCAAACTTTCTGGTCGTGTTTGAGGACTTTTATGACCAGTTAATTGGTTTATAAAGACTAGCCGACCCGCGCATGATAAATATTGCAGATTCTTTGTAGAAAGCCCAACCGCAGATCTAGATCTAGGCTACATTAAACGGAGCATCTGTATTCGATGCAATGACTGTTAGAACTTGGTAGAAATATACACAGATGTAATAGCGTTGAGTTTCGACCTCCAATGTGTAAAGTAAGGTCAAGGATCACATCTCTGATCATGCTTTCTGCTTCGACTCGACGAAAATGCGTCCCTGTTTTTTGCGGCTAAAAAAAATCGTAACCAAATTTAATAACGTTAAAGACTGATTTTTGACAGAAATAAATGAGTTTGTGTCCATGTAATTCATCGTCGAAAAGTAAGACAGGACGTAAAACTTTCAGAATTATTTATTGCATAGTCGCCAAATTTTAGGTGGTTACACTTTCGCCCTCACATTCCATTATAATAAGAAGTCAAGAATAAAAAAAAAAGATGGTCACCACCACTAGCACGCTCTCCATGGCCCCAGATTCAAGATTTTTGGCCCTCTAGTCTTGATTTTTGACTTCTTCCTGTTGCCATCTAGCAGTCTGTGTCTTCAATATTTCGGGTCCAATGTGAGGTGTCAGAGATCTATTGTGTTGCATTTCTGCCCTACATTGTGAACTCCACTTTTCATATTACTAAGTCATTATCCCCATTCCTATGAATGAATTTCACACTAGAAGACAATAATAATACATTAATATGAAGATGTCAAGATTTCTAGTGTTTGCCTGAATTGTATGCCACGATGTCCTGGAGACCATAATCAGTCAGCAGTGAATAAAACATGGAGGTGACGCTAACAAATTTGCTTGTATCTGTGAGATCAGGAATGGCGTGATGAAATTTTGCAAAGTTTCTTTTCTACCAAATAAATCTTACTATAATGGAGCTAGAGAGTGAACAAGTAAGCAACTAAAACATAGTGAGTGAGTAGCAAAAACATTATGAAACTTTGGAAACTGCCCTAGATTGTGATGATAAAATACATGGACACATCCAGTTTGGACAAAGTTCAGTCTTTTATATTATTTACTTACACATTTTTCACCACAAAAGAGAGAACCATTTTATTGAGTAAGGTCAAAAAGTATGACCGGGAATTTCGTTGTGACTTTGTAACTACTGTTGTAAGAACAGCACTTGAGCTAGTATAGATAATTTTAACAGCACCTGGGCAACTGTGGACTGACTTTGATTGACTCGAGGTCATCATAACTATAACGTCCTGAACCAGTGGCCCAGATTTCTCTAGAACTACGTCATTATTGGATTTTCACGTGAACAGAGAAAAACAACACAGTTGACATGTCCTATTAAAATGGACCAGACCGCACGCCATTGACCCACTCATTGTGCAGGTGCAGTGGGTTGGGGGGGGGGGGGGACACAAAAATGCTCATTATAGTTTCTGTCAGTCCCGATACACAGCTCAAGTCTATTTCAGTGATGTTAGCAATCGTTTTCTGTTGAGTTATCCCTTTTCATTGTGCGAGCCAATGAAATATTCAGTCCCTCGCACCATTTACTACTACCATTTTCCTATTAAATTGAAACATTGGCTGTTTGTGATTGAAATCTATAGTAGAATCTACACGAAAAAAAACAAACCACAACAACCCACAAAACCCAAAACAACAGAAGTTCTCTTGGGGCTACACGGGAGAATGGCACGTTACAGCTTGGGTCCCAACGGCTGTTTAAATATCCCATTTAGCCACGAGAACAACAATACATCTGATGCTCGCTCCAAATAGTGTTGTTCCTCTTTCAAGTCAACTCAAAGAGCTTGCTTACCACCCCTGGGGATGCCAAGCCTATTCTTAAATTATGGTCGAAACTAAATTCTTTTATATTACCTGGGCATTAATGTACGTCTACAAAAGTTGGTGTATAATGTCGTTTTATTTGTTCACAGCAAATGTAATTTACAGATAGTAGACCTATATGAAACTCAAGAGAGTTGAATGTCCGGCAGACGTGTTGATTGATGTCCATATGGATGGTAACCGGCAGACATGTTGAAGGACCATATTAAAACGAAGGCATGCAAGTTTTATCTTGTAAGTTTGCACTGTAAATCTACTTGACCATTTCCGCCAGTGTCAACTAGAGAACACGGCACGGAAAAGCTAATCGCTGGACTTTCCCGGGCATGTCGAAGCTTCCTTTGTTTGTATTCAGTTCATGAAATTAAGATACATCAAACATCATGAAGTCAGAACCTGGCCCAGAATTTGCTCAGCATAATATCGATAATTTGCAAATCGTGCCGATGACTTGGAGAACGTGGCATAATTAACAAATCAACTGCAGTGTGCAATAATTACGTTTATCTGGGGAACTCGTTGTTAACTGAGTGAGGGTTACAGTTTTTCAAGCTCTTGTCTCTAATTCTACCTACCCCTAATCTTTCCTCATCCTTTTTCCTCATTAATGTCAGCCCGACAATGCCAAAATATGAAGGTCACAGTTTTCTTTCGTAGAATTTAACCTCCTTCCTCACATTGCCAGTATTTGAACATATTTGAATGGTTTAACTGAGTTCCTGTAAATATACCCGATCCTCAGCCAAGTCACAGTGGAAAACGGCTCTTTAATGCCTACTAGACTTTAATAGTCTTACATCCCAGGAGCTTCCTCCCTTGCAAAGCGACTACTGGTTCGGCCAACACTGTTGTATAAGATATTGTTAAATAGCCAACCCCGGCAAGATAAATCTTGCAAAAATTTCCTTGTATCACATCCCGCTGTCTAGATCTAGGCCGCATTCATAACGGCACCTAGATTTGATGCAACGACTCATAGATCGTTTTGTTACACCACAATTCTTGCAGAATACCGTGCACAGATGTGATAAGTTGACTTTCGCCCGGCAACGATGATTAAATGGTGACGTAGAGCGCAAGTTCCTCAATGAAACCTTAAAATAGCGAACCATGACTCGAAATAGATCTAAATGATGCCGAAACCATGAAATATGAAACGTAGAAGCCTGAACATTTCATAATTTCTAATATAGCCCATGTTAATTTCGCATTGATAATATGCTGTTGTGCAAAGTTTGAAGCCTGAGTGTAATACGGTTCCTGAGCCTTAGGTGACCAAAGTTTCGAGTTACCAAAAAATATATATAGATAGATACCACACAGTGAACGAAAACTTTTCTCTCAAGAATTAGATTTCAGCCTTCATTCATTGTGTTTTAAGTTTTGAGTTTGGAGAGAGGACGCCGACATGGCAAAGGTCACATTGTACTAGAGAAATGCAAGACGATAGACAGAATAATTTATAACAGAAATGAGAGAACTGGAGGAAACCTTACCAGAAGCGAGGGAAACTAGGTGAATGCGCAGTTCTGGAAACTGGCCGTTGTATTATGATTGAATCACGCTGAGGTAATAATAGAATGAACTATGGCAGGATGAAGATTGACATGGATTTACACCAGAGTAATAGACAGAAATGGAAAGAAGAATGTTTAACATCAGACTGCAAGGTAAAATTCCCCAAGCCGAAATACGCAAACAAACAAAGCTAACGCACATAGTAAACTTCATGCTACAACAAAAGTGGAATTGGGCTCGACATGTGGCAAGGATGAATGATAATAGGTGGACAAAACGCTGCACTGAATGGCAACCACGGACAGGAGGAAGACCAAGAGGACGACCAGGAAGAAGATGGCAGGATGGTATCAAAAGAGAGGGGGAACAACATGGATGAGGAAGACATCAGACAGAAAGGAATGAAAGTCATTGTCGGAGGGATTACATCTTGCAGTGGATGGTCATTGTCCGGGTGAAAGGTGGAAGGAAATAGACATTATGGAGTGCAGTGTAACTTTTTGGTCAAAGACCGTAACCTGGAGATAGATTACAGAACTACCCCCCCCCCCCCGGCAGTAATTAGGACTGCAAACTATCTAACAGGTCCAAATTCCCCAGTAAGGACACATTAAAAAGGCATGGAGAGAAATTAGCGGCGAGGTGATTAGGGGTGATGACGTGTTTGACCTTCTAGCAACTTCCATTCGACACCAGAAGAGAAAACTGCATTGCGAAAATCCCCCCTTATAAAGAGAGGCTGAGTACCAGCTACAGTTACATACGAGACTGTAAGGGTCTACTCTCTTTTAATTAAATCGAAAAACCACACATTGGTAAGTGCCACCACCCATTTTACACAAGTATCAAAGTGTGCATTTGTTAGAACTCTTCTACATGCTAAAAGACCTCCAGTTTTTCACAAAAAGGAGACAGAACAGTCACGAGAAGGCAGGGCTTAAGTATGATAGGGCCATCCCGGATTGCTAAGAAAATATCGGAAATTATGGTTTGCACTTCTTGCCTGCCAGCAGCTGACTGAGCTGTTCAAGCTTGGTATGATTTCCAAATTAGTTAGTCTATTTTTCAAAACCAGGACCTGGTAACCACTGACGCACAGCTCGAGGTCAATGCAATTAAGCATTGGAGACTGGGTCTGACGCCAGCAAAAGTTATTAACCACAATCCGGAATAGGCAAAAATAAAGGCGATCCCGCATGCTCATCACACCATATTATAAGAACCACGGAAAAACTGTGGGGTCGCAGCAGCAGCCGCAAAGTTGACCATTTTCTGTCCTCTCTTTAGTTTGCTTTGTATCGTTTGGGTATTATTTCTCACGCAGGGCTTCGCTACATACAACTTTTTCTTTTTGCCCAATTTTGAAATTGCTCATAACACCAGTGGTCTGCACTATTTGAGTGTGTTTCCTGGGTACTTCCTCCCTGATCTCCCCACCCCCCTCACCCTTTCCAAAGATAGAGGATCCCCTCTCCCAGTTTCATGCCAATGGCGTATTGTCATCAACAATCTTTTGTGCGTCGGCTGTGGATTAGTCTAATACAATTACGAAGTTTTAAATGAATTGTATGATAAATTTTGTTTTAAAAGTTCCCATTCACCTTTGGAATAGCCAAAATAATCAAATCCAAAAGGAACAGGGACGATAAAGATCATAATAATATTGCCCTGGCGTCGAAAGGCTTAACAGACAGACAGACAGACAGACAGACAGACACACACACACACACACGATAACAACCCAGGTAAGAAAACAAAAAAGACGAAGAAGTCTTACATGTTTGTAGATCCTGGTCATCGGATATGTAAAACGCATGTGTGCCCATAACCATGGCAACCATTGCCAGAAAACTCGTCAAGAAAGACACTGAGCGCACAAGTTTGACTCCAGCCATAACGAGTTTGAATTGCACCCACGTCGGTGTGTCTCTGGCCCGCCAACCAGATCTCCACAAAGTACTGTGCTTGAAAACCAAGAAATCGTTTTTGCCCTCTTGCCTTCACAAGATGGGTGAGAACAAATAACTCTTTGTGTTCCCCGTCTGGCACTGGCAGTATTGAACACTCCAAATATAGACTGAGCTTTTTCACCCGCTAAAAACGCCAATCAGTATTTCGATGGATGCATTTACACGACAGTTAACTCCTTCTTCAGACAGCAATGCAAAATCAGTGATCGCCCCACTGGCACACAGTGTAACTTCTTGACACAGTCAGCCTGTGGTAAAGTCTTTGTAATGGAAGCTACAAGAGGACAACCTCTTGTTCTAACGTCCGTCGTGAGTGCTAACCAGTGATGAAATGATGGGGATATTTCAGTAACAGCTGAGTGCCAGTCAGTATAGCTGTGACACAAATGATGTCAGCGACGTGAGCAGTGCCACCCAGGCTAAATATGCATATGTATCGACCACTATTACACTCTCGGTTAGTTTTTATAGAGAAAGCTTATCTTCTCTATCGACTTCCGAACAGAAAATCCCTTTCATCAACAAGCATTAACCCCTTCAGTGTCACAGACCTCCAAAGAGGTCACCGACATTTTCCCAAATAAATGCTCGTCGAGACCGCTACAGCCGTCAATCGGAGGTAGGTTGGATGTAGGATAAAGTATTATGCTAATACGAATGATGGTGCTATAATTCCTTTTCAGTGAATTTCTGGAATGATTTTCGGGTACTACAATTTGCCACCATGTCCCAGTGTTATGACACCGAAAGGGTTAAACCACCGGCCTTGCTCAGATTCCGCCATTTTTCTCCCTTTTCTTATCTAACTTCTTACTGCGTAGACGATTTCACTTGTCTTGTCCACCAACTATAGAACTAATTGCAAAAGGTACCACAGCATCTACTGGTCAGTTGAGAACAATTTCTCCCTCCCCAGTGTCCAGCCGTGCTTTGTTTGTGAACTGTAAGCGTGGTCGGATCCGTCCAAATCCCCTTTAACGCGATCTACCTGGAGTTTTTAGGCTCTGATTGGCCAAATCAGCCCGGGGATTAGCGACCTACACGTATGCCCTAGGCCTGGAGATGGGAAATTTCCCCGCTCTAACACCTACCAGACATCGTGATAGACGCTTGACTTCAGCTGCTACACCCCTCCATACTTTGTAAGATACGCGTGGGAAGAAACAACTAGGCTCGATGGGGAAAAAATAGGAAAGGGGGGGGGGGCCAGAGAAAGACTGCAAATGTCAGTGAAGCAAGTTGAAATCTAATGCTCTTTAATGCAAGTATACCCAGCCCGAATCTCAGTGAAAGCGTTTTCTATGGTCAAGGTTGATGTTTACCTTATTTGGAAAATGTCGGGAGAAGCATAATTATTAAAGACAGAGAGGACAAAGTTTATCTATTTTACACACGGCTAGTTCAACGACCGTCAGGGTGATCACATCACTAAGTCCAGTTTGTCTTGCTTACATAAATGTGCAGCATTTTGCTCCACGGTCAGCTGGACATTCAGACTGAACTCTGGGGTTACATTTCGACAAATAATTGTCAGATTCAGCATTTTGTTGTTGTTATTGTTGTTGTTGCAGTTGTAGAGCTACTTATTGTCCTACCAGGTCATGAACCATTTAAATCATTTTGACGTTCAGAAATGACGAAGCTGGCCAGAAAGTGGGAGATGCTGGCGTCACAGGTCTATTAGAACATCTACCTCACGGTATTGACACGGCCATCGCCAATGAGCTCCATTACCTGGCAATCCTTTCATTTACCAGATTGGCCTGACGCCTCGTTGACTCTTACGAAACCAACTAACTGTTGGCTGCCGCGAGGACGGCTGACCTTTTCAAATGTCGCGGGCGGGGAGGGAGAACAATATTAACTCCGGCAGACTTTGCATTATAATAAAGTTGCATAAGAACAAAATATTTTACCGTTATAATCAATGCTATGACGCCAGTACCGTCCCATCCCACAAGAACATTCAGCAATTGATACCCTGTGGGAACAAGTTGCGTGACACAGTTTACCTAATTTTGGCCTCGAAGTTCAACACGACATGCGTGGCAATGTGAAGCGATCACTTTTTGATGATTTTCATTTTCACATACTGCGGAATTTCTGCTGTCACGGTCATCACACTCAAATTCATCATCTTTTTGTGGTAAGTTTGTATTCTGCTATGTTCAACATTCAAATATATCAATAAGATTATCTTTACGTATCTCTGCACTGACTCCAAGTTAAATAGCCTTTAAATGAAGTGTTACAATAGTTAACAGCTTCTTCTTTTATTTATCTATTTTTTAAAAACTTTACCTAAAAGCCGAAGACACTGCAGATAGCGTTCAAATTGAGGAACTCTGCTGGGATCAGAGAGATTTATAAGCATGATAATAAAGAAAATATAAACCCTATTAAGGTTCAGGCTAGGCAGGGGTTGTCTGCCACATCACCAGCCTTACCGTGATGTCTTTTGTAGTAAATATGATATGGACATTTGAAAAAAACAACAACTGAGCTATGGGGTCATTCTGAGAGGGAGGAAAGAACTTCTATTTACGTGTTTTCATGATCTGTCGCTTTGTGAGAGCTACACTGACAAGGTCGACAGTCTTGGGAAAACCAAAGATTGTAAAGGTGAGACTTAAAACATAGTCAACTCCTTGACAACTAATCGTGGACCTATTTTAACAAATGTGTAAATACACTAATTACTATTCGTTTTATGCTGTGTGACATATCTGATCCAGATGGAAAATTCCCTTCTTTGCTGTACAGCATGAAATACCTCAGCCAGTGTAAGAAGTGTTTTCATGGGTACGGAAACGTAAACGGTAATGGAAGCGTCAAAAAGCCTTCAAGTCGTGAAATAGAGAGAATATCTCCATGTGTACAGCAACGCCATTTCCGTACCCATGGAAACACTCTTTCTTTTTACTACTTGGTGGATTTTTGTCGTTTGCGTTTCTGTGCACAAGAAAACACGGCTTCTGCTACACAGAATTATTGTTGACTAGCTGAGTTCCCGGCCCTGCCCGGGATAAATCGATTTATTAGTTTCAGTTCTGGGTGATTATTATGGACCTGCTTCATTTTGCCTGTTCCTTTAGCTTTATTTTATTTTTGTTTGCTTGTTTGTTTATAGATACGTTTTACTGCTCTCCCTTTGCGCACTGACGTCCTGCGCGTCCCGCCAGCACCCGTCAAATGGCTATGATTTGCGCACGGGTTAGTTTGTTTGCACATCGCAGGAAGTGATAACGTCATGTGTTAATGGAAAAGAAATATCATATAATATTTTCCTAGGCATATTGAAAACACAAACCTGTACTTTTGGCCCTGCAGCGTCAATCTCCCAATTCCAGACCCTTTCCTATTCCTAGTCGAGGCATATTGAGAACATACAAAGTTTTATATTCGATAGTCTTGGAACTCAATCTTATCATTCAAACCAGTCCTAACCGGAAGTTGTTTTGTGAGTGTGATACAGCCTATACCGGAACCAATCTTAGTTACATTAATTTGCCGAAAACATAGACCGAACGCCAATGTGTCGCAACCTAGAAACGAATACAAACGTTCTACGAGTTGTTAATTATTTTTTTATTTTCTGTGCCGGGGACACGGCCACGGTCTATACTAAGCGCTGTATAAAATCTGAGGGCCACCGAATCAGCATTAACAGAGGAGTAGCGAAAGACGCGCTGCAATCGTCGTAAGGTTTCACTTTTATTAGTATAGATAGTTGATTATGTAATTGTCACTATCTCATAACATTTACAATGGCAAATTAATATATTATAGTTGAGAGCAGCAACCAATGGCACACATTCTAAGGGGCGCCAACTTGTTACTATTACCTTCACCGTTCTATACCCTGTGAGTCCAATCAGCCCTGGGGGGGGGGGGGAAGGGCATGACCACGCCCATCCATGGCGCCCCCCCCCCCCCAGGATCATCACCATCACCACTAAAACTTGTCCAGTCTCAGATATAATTTTAAACAAAAAGGAAAGAAAGAAAGAAAGAAAGAAAGAAGGAAAGAAAGAAAGAAGAAAGAAAGAAAGAAAGAAGGAAAGAAAGAAAGAAAGAAGAAAGAAAGAAAGAAAGAAAGAAAGAAGGAAAGAAAGAAAGAAGAAAGAAAGAAAGAAAGAAAGAAAGAAAGAAAGAAGGAAAGAAAGAAAGAAAGAAAGAAAAAAAGAAGGAAAGAAGGAAAGAAAGAAAGAAAGAAGGAAAGAAGGAAAGAAAGAAAGAAAGAAGGAAAGAAAGAAAGAAAGAAGAAAGAAAGAAAGAAAGAAAGAAAGAAGGAAAGAAAGAAAGAAGAAAGAAAGAAAGAAAGAAAGAAAGAATAAAAGAAAGAAAGAAAGAAAGAAAGAAAGAAGGAAAGAAAGAAAGAAAGAAAGAAAGAAAGAAGGAAAGAAAGAAAGAAAGAAAGAAAGAAAGAATAAAAGAAAGAAAGAAAGAAAGAAGGAAAGAAGGAAAGAAAGAAAGAAAAAAAGAATAAAAGAAAAAAAGAAAGAAAGAAAGAAAGAAAGAAAGAAAGAAAGAAAGAAAGAAAGAATAAAAGAAAGAAAGAAAGAAAGAAGGAAAGAAAGAAAGAAAGAAAGAAAGAAAGAAAGAAAGAAAGAAGGAAAGAAAGAATAAAAGAAAGAAAGAAAGAAAGAAGGAAAGAAAGAAAGAAAGAAAACCCCCTGTGATGTTTCCACTTTCTCTCACTAACTTTCTTCTGACACCAGCCGTGATGGGCACGGCACAAACACACTAAATAATCGACTATCTCTCTTCTATAAGTTATAACAAACGATATCTGTATTGCTTACATATATACAATAATTATTAATTCATTCAATAATAATAGGAACATAGGTCATACAATTTCATGTGAATTTCGATGGAATGAAGTTGATGCAAATCAGTACATGCTAATTAAATGGCTTCGTAATATTCAATCTCTAGCACATTTTATAAAACACATGGGAACATTCAGCATAAGGAAACCTCTCCTTTAGGGGTGTATGGCGCTATCTGGGCACTGGTTCTTCCTCTCTACCCTGGCTTGACTGCGCAGTTAGATCAACAGGTATCGGCAGGTACCAATAGGTCGGGAAGCCAAGAAGCCACGATGTCGTAAATCAAAGTACAAGAAGTTGAGACCAAGAAGGTGTTGTTCTTCCTCCTCTGTAGAAAAACAATCGTAACTTCCTAATCTACTGTTGGAAGGCATGACTTCCATACTTACTCCATGACGGATATTCAACATTAATACTTTTAACCGCTGACACTGTTATAAGACAGGCTGCAGCTCCTATACTCCATAGACTCCCATATAGGCAATAGAATAAACGATCAACACAGTTTTAATGATATTTACACGTTCCCCACGAAGAATAACGCTCTCTCTAACAGACCCCATCCTATAAGGTTTCGTAACACATATGTAACGGCGTTTCCGTGACTCTCTCAGAGGCAGTAGTTATACCAAAGTAAACCCACTAGATTTAGGTTCTGCAATCATGAACATTAAGTAAAATACACATACATCGTACAATTAACTTACCACTCAGCAACAGCTCAAATGCCGACAAGATACCAAAGATACCACGCTCTGACAAAGGATGTTTGCGGGTTCCCTGACCCTCCCCACTCACAAGACTAGTACAAAGTTACAGTTGCGGTTGTGGTCTCCTCTTCGGCACGAAGCTGGTGAGTGCTCTCAGCGGTCTGAAGTTGGAAGGAGCGTTCGGGGATTTATACCCAGTCAGGTAGCGTCCCAAGACGCCCACCGTTATCCTAATAGCCACCCCCGTCGACTCCACGTCAAATACTATTGAAACAGCTCTACCCCCCCAAGCAATTCCCAGGTGATCTGATCGACAAGTACGGCGGTCAAGTAAACACTACCCTTTTCGGGTGTCAAAGCGCTTCAGTTGCATCGGCTACTTTCCCCCTCTGGCCTACAATAACTCTGTCTCCCCGCCGTTAGCTATCTTCCCACGCTAGCTATACCTTGCCTGTCTGTCGCCCTGTTACAATCGCCCCCACTTAAGTCGATTTTCCCTGGCAAAATCGGCTAATAAAATTATTAATCTACTGGTAATCTAGATAGAGTGTCGGCCCATAGAGCGTCTCGCCCCCTGATGTTGCTGACTCGAAAGTTATATGGTTGCAGCGCCAGGTTCCATCTAGTTACCCTCGCGTTCTTCTGGTCTTTAGTTCGCATCCAAGTTAGAGGTCGGTGGTCCGTCTCTAACACGAAGTTTCTCCCATACAGATACGCCTGCAACTTACTAACGGCGAAAACTATGGCCAGGCATTCCTTTTCAATTGTTGAGTAGTTCTTCTCCGCAGGTTTCAACTTTCTGCTAACATATACAACTGGATACTTCGTACCCTCGTCTTCTTGAAGTAGGCAGCCACTCACTCCAAGGTTAGATGCGTCTGTCTGGAGAATCAGTTCCTTGTTCCAGTCTGGCATCCGTAGTATCGGCTCGGAACTCAAACAAATTTTTAGGGCATTGAACGCGTTCTCCTGCGCGTGTCCCCACGCGAACTTTGTGCCCTGGGACTTCTTTGTGAGGTCTGACAACGGCGCCGAGATTGCACTGTAATTTGGTACAAACTTCCGATAGTACCCCGTTAGCCCCAGGAAACTCCTCACTTGTGTCTTGGTCGTCGGTCGGTCACAGTCGACAATGGCTCGCACCTTACTCTCCTGCGGTCTTACAGTCCCCTGTCCCAGCTTATGGCCTAAGTACTCGACTTCTGTCATCCCTATTAGCGTCTTGGTAGGTCTAGCTTTTAAATTTGCCCGTCTCAGTCGCTCGAAGACATTCTGACAACGTTCCAAGTGGTCAGGCCAATTTGCACTGTGTATAAGACAGTCGTCTACAAATGCATCTACTCCTTCGCCAGCATCTTTTAATACTTTCCTCATGAGCCTGTTAAATGTGGCGGGGGATCCCTTCAACCCGAACGGCATGACCCTGTACTGGTATAGCCCAAACGGTGTGGCGAACGCCGTCAGGTGTTTATCTTCCTCGGCCATCGGAACTTGATAAAAGCCCTTTGTCAAGTCCAGCTTGGTGAAATATTTTGCCTCCGCTAGATTGGAAATAATGGCTTCTACCTCAGGCATCGGTTCGGCGTCATCGGCAGTCACAACATTTAGCCGCCTGTAGTCGTTGCAGAAACGATGTTGACCATCGGGCTTCTTAACTAATACAATTGGACTATTGTACGGGGACTCGGACGGTTCGATGATTCTGGCCGCAAGCATCTTGCCTACCTCAGCCTTGACAGCTTCTCTAGTTGAGTACGGTAGTTGGTAGGGTCTTACCTTCACAGGTTTTTGATCTAGCAATGGGATTTTGTGCTTGATCAGGTCAGTGAGCCCCGGTACATCGGTAAATATATCTTTGTATTCTTCCATGAGCTCTTGCATCTGTTCTCTCTGATCCTGATCTAGCGTGTCCCCTAACTGTACATCCCTGTAGGTTTCGGTCTGTTCTAGCCTAGGCATGACTGTCTCCAGAGGCATCGAAGTCGCTTCCTCTCCTCCATCGGTCTCGTCAATTATAGCTGCAGCTATTGCCTCTGTGTTTTCCTGTTCGTCTTCCCTCTCAATATACTTCTTCAGCATATTCGCGTGATACAATCGTCTCTTCCCCTTGACGTTCACCATGTAGTTCACTGACCCTCTCTGCTCTTCTACTTTGTAAGGCCCTTTCCAAGTCATCTGTAGTTTCGATCCGTCACTTGGGAGAAGTATGAGGACGGAATCGCCCACTTGGAATTTCCTCTGTTTGGCCCCCCTATCGTAGTATTCCTTCTGCCTGTGTTTTTCGACGCTGCTGTTCTCGGCTACGACTTTCATGGCATCCTCCAATCGTTCCCTCATATCTACCACGTATTCGTACGATGACCTCGTTTCTGACTCCGCTTCCCCAGTCCACAGATTCTTCAGTATTGCAAGTGGTCCTCTCACAGGGTGACCGAACACTAGTTCAAACGGCGAAAAACCTGTACTGGCCTGTGGGGTTTCGCGATACGCGAACAGCAGTGGACCCAACATTCTGTCCCAGTCCTTGGGTCTGTCATGAGCTACTCGGCGAAGCATATTCTTCAGCACTCCGTTAAATCTTTCACACAGACCATTGGCCATCGCGTGGTAGGGCGAGCAGAATATCTGTTTCGTTTTGAGAAGTGCACTGACCTCTCTCATCAGCTCACCGGTAAACTGTGATCCCCTATCTGAAACTATTTCCTTTGGTATGCCTAACCGAGAAAATATTTCCATTAACGCTTCACTGACCTGCTCAGCTGATATCCCCCTTAAGGCTACGGCATCCGGGAAACGCGTGGCATAATCTACTAGCGTCAAAATATAACGCGATCTCCCATGTTCCGTACGCGGAAGTGGACCAACCAAATCTATGGCGACGCGCGAAAAGGGCGTGTCGATCAGGGGTGTCGGCACTAGGGGTACCTTTGTCACCCTACCTTTGTTGGATGTCCTTTGACACGCGTCACACGATCGACAGAAACGACCTACGTCCGCACCTATCCCAGGCCAAAAGAACGACTGCATTATTCTGTCCTGTGTGCGCGAAATTCCTAAGTGTCCCCCGAACACTCCTTCGTGAGCTATCTTCATCAGCTCACTTCGGTACTGCTTAGGTACCAACAACTGCTCCACATCAGCACGTCCAGCCCCGGCCTTCTTTACCCGATAGTAAATTCCCTTACTCTCCTTTATGTGAGTACCTACCTCAGCCGATTGCTCCAACGTGGCTCTCTCCCTTAAAACTTTCAAAGTTTCGTCCTCTCTCTGGGCCCGGGCTATCTCACCTGGTGTGAGTTCCCCTATCTTGGCCCCTACCCTTACCTCCTCCGTTGAGTTGCCCTTGGCCTCCTCATTATCTGTGGTCTGACTCACTTTCGCACTCGCATTCTCACACTCATGCTCTTCCTTGTCAATCTCCACCTTGCGAGATCGCGTGAGTACCACACTTATCTTCTCAAGAGACGCCCCCTTTATGTTTCCTATAATCAAATCGGCCACTGGGTCTTCCACTACTAGCGCTTTGAGAAGCCCAGTATAAAATGGGGTTTCTACCCACATTTCCGCGACAGGAGCAGACCTTCTCGTCCCGTCCATCAGGACATAACTCCTGTTCTTCCCAGTTAAGCTGTTAGGAGGCAGTTTGTCCCTTTTTATAATCGCACACGTGCATCCCGTGTCACGAAGGATAGTAATCTCTTTATCCCCTATCCTCCCCTTCTCCAAAAATGGAGCGGATAAATCATTCTCCGGAACATCGTCTCCGGGCTCATGTTCTGTCGAACCTTCTAACTCAATACTCTTACCTTCCGTCTCCCAAGAAATGAAGGTCTGTGGCCCAACACTCTGCTCAGCCCCTGGTTGAGTATTCGCCCTGCCCGATGACTCCCACTGACTGTCATCGGCTTCCTCATCGCCGGTTAGTACGACTGCGGTCGTCTCTTTCTGTCTCTTCCTACAGAATCTCGCAATATGGAGAAGTGACCCGCACACAAAACAACCACGCCCACTCTCACGCTGGGACTTACCTCGGTTGTCCTCGACAGTGGCAGCAGCACCCTTCTTCGTCCTGCCCTGGTCACACTGCCTACTCAGGTGATTGGGAGAGCCACAGTTGAAGCATACCGGTTTACTCACTCCTAAACCCTTACTTCTGCTCTCCTCAACCCTCTTACCTGACTTCCCCTGTTGCTCCAGCCCTCGCTTCGACTGATGAGCCTCACTATATAAGTCCGCCATCTCAACTAACTCATGCACGGACTTGGGGTCCCTCTCTTTCAAATATATGGAAAGATTACAGTCGACAATCTTCAACATCTGCTCCCTGACTAACAGATCCGTAATCCCTTCCATAGTTCTCTCTGCCTCTGAGAGGTCTACCCACCTCTCAAAATATCTCTGCAATCTCACGGACAGCTGCGTATAAGTTTCGTCCTTATCTAGACGACTCTCCCTAAACTTACGCCTATAACCCTCTGCCGTGAGGTGATACTTCTTGAACAACACCTTCTTTACCTTCTCGTAATCCCTACTGTCTTCATCGCTGAGACCGGAATAAACATCTAACGCCCTGCCAGTTAACAATGCCCCTAACATGTCTGCCCAGGTGTCTTCTTCCCAATCATTTGCCTGCGCGAGTCTTTCAAATCTTTTCAAATACGAGTCGAGATCCTCGCGCGAGTCATCAAAAATGGCAATTTTGGGTACCTTCGGGGCAGCAGATTTTCCACTCCCTTTACCATTGTGACACCCGTTTTTGGCTAGTTCCCGTTCGTATTCCATTCTCTCCCTTTCAAATTGTCTTTCCTTCTCCTTTTCTTCTCGTTCGATCGCCCTTTGTTCTCGGTTTTGGGCTTTCTCTTCGTCCCACCTAATTTTGAATTCCTCATCACTAATGCCTTCTTGTCTGGCAAGCTTCAGTGCGCCCAGATAGTCCATCAGCAATTGACCTGTAACAAAGCTAACAATAAAGCGTGGATCGTAACTGTGAAGTTAACAACAATATTCCTGCAATAGCAAACAACAATTTTCTCTGTGACAAAAGATAAAATTGAACACAGGTAAAATCAGAGCATGTCTCAGGTAGTAAATGTCAATCTCTCTCACTCGCCTCAGGGCAGATGACCTGTCCACACAATCACACAATAGCCCCTTGACACGACCCAGATCAAAATTAAATGTTATTTACTAGCAGGATCCCACTTCTGACACCATTGTGATGTTTCCACTTTCTCTCACTAACTTTCTTCTGACACCAGCCGTGATGGGCACGGCACAAACACACTAAATAATCGACTATCTCTCTTCTATAAGTTATAACAAACGATATCTGTATTGCTTACATATATACAATAATTATTAATTCATTCAATAATAATAGGAACATAGGTCATACAATTTCATGTGAATTTCGATGGAATGAAGTTGATGCAAATCAGTACATGCTAATTAAATGGCTTCGTAATATTCAATCTCTAGCACATTTTATAAAACACATGGGAACATTCAGCATAAGGAAACCTCTCCTTTAGGGGTGTATGGCGCTATCTGGGCACTGGTTCTTCCTCTCTACCCTGGCTTGACTGCGCAGTTAGATCAACAGGTATCGGCAGGTACCAATAGGTCGGGAAGCCAAGAAGCCACGATGTCGTAAATCAAAGTACAAGAAGTTGAGACCAAGAAGGTGTTGTTCTTCCTCCTCTGTAGAAAAACAATCGTAACTTCCTAATCTACTGTTGGAAGGCATGACTTCCATACTTACTCCATGACGGATATTCAACATTAATACTTTTAACCGCTGACACTGTTATAAGACAGGCTGCAGCTCCTATACTCCATAGACTCCCATATAGGCAATAGAATAAACGATCAACACAGTTTTAATGATATTTACACGTTCCCCACGAAGAATAACGCTCTCTCTAACAGACCCCATCCTATAAGGTTTCGTAACACATATGTAACGGCGTTTCCGTGACTCTCTCAGAGGCAGTAGTTATACCAAAGTAAACCCACTAGATTTAGGTTCTGCAATCATGAACATTAAGTAAAATACACATACATCGTACAATTAACTTACCACTCAGCAACAGCTCAAATGCCGACAAGATACCAAAGATACCACGCTCTGACAAAGGATGTTTGCGGGTTCCCTGACCCTCCCCACTCACAAGACTAGTACAAAGTTACAGTTGCGGTTGTGGTCTCCTCTTCGGCACGAAGCTGGTGAGTGCTCTCAGCGGTCTGAAGTTGGAAGGAGCGTTCGGGGATTTATACCCAGTCAGGTAGCGTCCCAAGACGCCCACCGTTATCCTAATAGCCACCCCCGTCGACTCCACGTCAAATACTATTGAAACAGCTCTACCCCCCCAAGCAATTCCCAGGTGATCTGATCGACAAGTACGGCGGTCAAGTAAACACTACCCTTTTCGGGTGTCAAAGCGCTTCAGTTGCATCGGCTACTTTCCCCCTCTGGCCTACAATAACTCTGTCTCCCCGCCGTTAGCTATCTTCCCACGCTAGCTATACCTTGCCTGTCTGTCGCCCTGTTACACCCCCATGGTGACAATTAGCCACCTCAGTTTTTGTTTGTTCCAACTCCTCTTTTTGCTCAACTGAAAAATCCTAAGTGAAGCGTTGGCGGCTTTGGTATTATGATAAGGTTTTGGAATAAACGGTAACTGTGAAACAGCTTCATTTTATAAGTGCCACAACGCATTTTAAACAAGTGTCAAAGTGCGCATTTGTTACAGCTCTTCTACATACTATAGGTTCTCTGTTTTTTTTTTTTTTAAATGGAGATAAAACAAGCAAAAACTAAGGTAGGGAACTGTAACTAAAGCAGCACTTCCAATCCATATTTGAAAGACTTCTCATTTATCAACAACTACTTCATATTCTAGCACCAAATCTGATGCACTCTCCTTTGGTGCGCATTAAATTTGTCGGACTGTAGTGAACACAAATACTCCACATGTTCATGTTTTTTTTTTTTAATTTAGGAAGCGCATATCCGTACATGTTGTACGGATATGGACAGTGCATATCCGTACAACGCACACAATTCGATGACGTAGAACACACACCGGAATACTATATTCGAAGTGGTTATTTTCAAGGCATGCCTTGGAACTAACGCCAGCGTTATTTTCAAGGCATGTTTCATTGACCAATCAGAAGCTGTTTCAGTATTTCTAAACGTGGAGCCTTAGATTGTGCATTGTCAGACTAATATGTAACGACGTGAGGGTCTAGTCAGTTTGTATCATCGAGGCCGTAGGCCGATGTTCGTCTGGTTAGTAGTCAGATTGACATATCAGGGAAAGCCGCCGGGGTAGCTATGTATTGTTTATTGGACTCAAGGTATGCCTTGGAACAAACGCCAACGTTATTTTCAAGGCATGTTTCATTGACCAATCAGAAGCTGTTAAGGTATGCCTTGAAAATAACGCTAGAGTTAGTTTCAAGGTATGCCTTGTAAATAACGCCTTGCTACTATATTACTGACCGTGTTAATTTGCATAGTTTTTAAAAATATGAATCGGCTTAGTAGCAAAACAATCCCACTTCTGCTCGGAGATTGTACGTCGATCACCAATGGCTACCCCAACCCCTTTTCGCCTGATTAGTCAATCTGACTACCGCCCATTGATACAAACTGACTAGACCCCCACGCCCCCAGGTCCATCTGACTATTCCATGTGTTGTCACTTTAAATTCGTGAACACCATACCAAGTTTTGTTTGAGCAAACCTTCACCAGTCGCGCTTTTTGGTAAACATGTTGTACGAATATGCACTGTCCATATCCATACAACATGTTGTACGGATATACACTTCCTTTAATTTAGTTTTAAATTTGACTGATTGCAACGAAGAACCTTTGTTGTGAACGACGCCCCTTCTTTAACCCATCCGCGCCGAGGCTGGTTACGCCCCTGATTCGAGGTTTGATTATCTTCAGAGAGAAAGACTCGAAATGACGGGAAAAAACAAAAAACCGAGAGCAAGTTAGAAGTTTGAGAACATATCTGCGATATCTTTGTTTGCAAGTGTAGGAGAGAGGGGAGGGCGGGGAGCAGAACAGATTTATTTTAAACCACACGTGCATGGGTGGGAACTATCCCCTAAGCCAGGTAAAAAAGTGGTAAAGTGTTGATTAGCCTATGTCATAACCCTCGGATCAGTAATTTTACAGGGCAAATTGGGTCGGACAGCGCGCTCATGAAAACTAGGCAGTCAATGCCTTGGAAAGACAGACAAAAACAATGGCGGACAGACTCGCAAGCGGATCAGCGGTCAGAATGGCAGATGTAAATTGAAATAGAGATCAATACTAAGGCAGCATCTGAAGGCAAGCAAGTAGACAGACAGACGGACGGACAGTTAGGCAGGCTGACGCAGATGGACAGACAGTCAGACTGACAGATACACTGATGGATGGATATAAATGAGGGCGGACGGACGACAGACATTCAGACTTACAGATAGATAGATAGATAGATAGATAGATAGATAGATAGATAGATAGATAGATAGATAGATAGATAGATAGATAGATAGATAGATAGATAGATGGATGGATAGATAGATAGACAGGCAGACAGACAGACAGACAGACAGACAGACAGACAGACAGATAGATAGATAGATAGATAGACAGGCAGACAGACAGACAGACAGACAGACAGACAGACAGACAGATAGATAGATAGATAGATAGATAGATAGATAGATAGATAGATAGATAGATAGATAGATAGATAGACAGACAGATAGATAGATAGATAGATAGATAGATAGATAGATAGATAGATAGATAGATAGATAGATAGATAGATAGATAGATAGATAGATAGATTATGTCAAAGAAGCATGAAAACAAGAAACAACTTATCAGTGATGAACAAGAAACAGCGTGCCAGGCTCATATTTGGACATACTGTTTATAGTGACTCCAAGTCTGACACAGAATGTTATACCATAAAATGTTGCATCTTGACTTCGCGGATAAATCCATATTTGGCGAGGGCTTTTCTTGTTGTTGTTTTTGTTGCAGTTTCCGCTGTTACTATTATTGTACCTGGAATCTCACCTGGACTCAATTTAGGCGCTAGAGATTTTGTTTCTTTATATGGTCTCAATGTACCTTCTAGTCTGCTATCTGAAGCCTGGCTGGAAACTTTATAACCTTTAATTAAGTCGGACATCGCGACCTCAGTTCTTGTTTGTTCCGGCCCTACTTTGTGCGCAACTGAGAAATTCGACGTTAAACGTTTGTCGCTTTACTATTAGGAAAGGAGTTAGAATAAATCGGAACTGTGAAACAACTTGAAAAGACCCATGACTTTGATTAAACAAATGTCAAAGTGTGGATTTGTTACATCTCTTCTATAAATATACTAAAAGATCTCCAGTATTTCAGAAAATGAGATAAAACAAACAAGAAGGAAGTTCGCGACATGACGCACGTCGTCGGTATAATAGAAACAGATTAATTGAATCTCTCGAAGGATTATTTCTAGTTTAGGGATATAATCAGTTAACACTATTCAACTCATTAGGTTATCAGACAGATAGGAATTGTTTGTATATAATTTTTTTTCCCAAAAATGTTACTAAACCTGTGTAAAAATACGAAAATGACTGTATAGCAATCACCATTGCTATGAGCAATCTCATCATGCACGAGCAAACAAAGGTCTCAACATATGCAGTGCAGACTCATATTCACATGCATAGACTTCGGACAATTAAATTGGCTTCAATTAATTATTTCATTCCCTGAAATCTTGTTCGCTTTTACGTCATATTATGAAGGTGTTTATTTCAGCAAACTCGTTGCTAAGCACACATACACTAACTTTATTCCTACACAATCATAATTATAATATGCTCATAATGTGCCTGCTGTTTAATCACCCGCAGTGTGTTTGATCCGTAGACACCAATGGGAACTTCTTAGTCTCATGGGATGCAAATGGTCACCAAAGGATCTACAAACATGCTGGTTTCCCTATGTTTGTCCCGGCCAATGCCTTTCTTTTCCTATTCATTTGTCTATGTGTTTCCCCAAGAGTACATTGTTTGATCTAAAACTATTAATACAAAGGTATTACACAAGTATTTGACAGCCTTCGATAAGCGTTCAGTTTGGTACAATGTCCATGCTTGGGTAATACACAGACGTAGAGCAAATCCACATCAAGTCTGCATTCGACCAGTGTTCAATTTGATACGATTTTCCATATCTAGATAGCACTGGATGGAGCATTCTTGCACGCGAGTCCACAGCGACGCTGTATTGACATGAATCCGAATTCCAAATTTTGAGGATACACGTTTTATAATATTCTGTCCTTATGTTCATCGGTCGTCATATAATCATCCTAAAATCACTTTGACCCCAAATTACAAGGAAATTCTACATGGATGCGTTCCAAACATTGGTTGGTTGAAGATCTTTCTGTTTGGAGGATTTGCTGTTCTAAGCATTTACAGCTGGCTTTTCTTGTTGTTGTATGATTCTTCTTTCAGGATTCACGTCTTGGCTTTCTAATTTTTCTTGTTTTTGTCTTATCCCTCACAAGGGCGATTTGTTTATTCCCCAATAGGGCTGGTTTGGCCAATAATGGACAGTAAGAAATAGGGTAAAGGACACATATTTTTTAAGTGATGGTACATATCCGAATACAATTATTTAGTCAGAGAAATTTCATTTGGATGATGTTTTAACCTATAGCTAGGGAAAGAGAGAGATAAAAAAAAAGAGACAGAGAGAGAGAGAGAGAGAGAGAGAGAGAGAGAGAGAGAGAGAGAGAGAGAGAGAGAGACAGAGAGAGAGAGAGAGAATGATGGGAGCACAGGTTTACCCTGGGCAATGCCGTGTACCAAGTCTAGTTAACAAAAAAAAAAAAAAAAATCAAAATTAAAAAAAACAAAAAACTATGGATCTAGCACCATTACGCACTGTCATCATTCTTCATGAACGCAAAGCTCTCTTGACTCAGCGCCATTTTACTATGGCCTAAAGACAACAAATGTCCAATGCGTGAAATGGAGACAGATTGCCAACATTGCAGGTAAATCAACATACAAAGCCACTGTTAGCTGTACCCTTGTTCAAAGTGAAAACAAAAGCAAAGCGACTCATTAAGGAAGACCTGTTGTCAATGGACGTGGGCAATGGAGTTGAATTGAAAGGCAGTGCCCATTTCCAAATAGTTAAACTGAATCAAAATCTGTTTAATTCATTGGGGGTCTGTACTACATCTATTAGCAGTGAAAACTATGTCAGTGAGCGAGAGTACATTGGAGATAACACACGGACCTAATGCAAGGGTTCTCAGCTTGGCAAACGGCATATAGATGTAATATTATAACAACCACAGAAAAAAACCTGTGGGGTCGCAGCAAGGCTTGAAGCCAGGTCAAAATGTGGCAAAAGGATAAAGTTGTAGGCAGCAAATCCTCGCGTAAAGAATTAGTATTGAAATAATACAATAAACAGCCCAGAAAAAGGGGAAGACAAACCAAACCTTCAGGCAAAAAAACACAAAAGGATGGAAAAATTGAACCGATAACAACTGAACAATAATAAAAAATAATGTAGAATAATATGAAACGATTTGTGGAAATTAAATCAACACCAGCATTTATCCGCGAGTCCAGACTTGTATTTTTCTGTTGGCCATATTTTGACTTATGTGATGTACAAGAACTTTAACACTTTAACACTAGATCTGCCCAGCCAGCATCCTTATGTCAATCTGACTTAAATTTTGGCGGGATGGTTGGATTATCGTAGGATGGATTCCCTACACTAAATCGACGTCGACTCGATGTCATAATCAGCGGATCTACGTGGGACCTGTGTTTTCCTATGTGTGCACTTGACGTCAGTCCGATACGTCTCAGATTCCGTAGAGCTGCTGGCTGGTTGGGTTAACTTTCTTCTCATGTGTTCTTAATTTTGTCTCATACTTTGTGTAAACGCACTTTTGTTGGTAGGTTTTGGTGATTTTTAATCGTTTAAATCTTGTTTCTTGCATATATAGAGTGATGTCTCATGGCTGGACATCCCCTCCCTCCCCCTCCTCTCGAAGAAATATATATTATCAGAATAAAGCATTTTTAAACAATTAACGTTGGATTCTGTAAAAGATTTAGTTCAACGTTGTGTAATAGCCTGGTTATAATGCCCATTCTGGAAGAAGGCGAAGAAAAAACAAAACAGAAGCGACATTGCACTTTCACTATTATATACATTAAAGAGTGCATTATCTATTGGCCTGGATACGCACCTCCTCCCCCCCCCCCCGCCCCCTCACACACACAGACTCACGAGAGCCCAAGTCCTCTCCCTCCGTGGGAAATTTTTCTCGAATAGCGAACTGCTGGTCTTTAAGTATAGGTACACACAAATAACTTGGTTATGTTGCTGTCGCGTCGCTCTTTTTGAAATGCAAGTGAATGAATAGAGATACGCACACATGGTAACACTTGGACTTGCCACCGCGTCAACGGGAACATGGAACTGAGACTTCAACAGAACAGTATGTCGTATATGTGCACCTAACCGATTCTGTCGTAACACACTCGGGTCACATTTTTTGTATGAAGCTAATCCAATGAATAGAGATGCGCACACATGCGACACTCGAGGTCATTACGGTGTCCACGGGAACATAAACCCAAGACACGAGAGCATCACGACAGCAACTCGCGTGTGCGCACCTAGGATAACTGTCTCCCCCTCAGCAAGAATTTGGTGCCCGCCACCTGCCCCCGCTGAGAACCCTTGGCCTTTAATGGCTTCCATTACAACTGTATTCAATGTTGTTTAAGTACGGACAACACAGTCGTTCCCACTGTCACCGCTCACTTCGACCATCAAGGCACAAGTGATTCGCTAGTAAATTTGCTGAGAGTAAAATGCAACATCCAACACTGTACGCTGTTGTGCTGTGTTCTTTGTCTGTTGTTGTAGTTTGTCGATAGTTGAAGAAAAAAAGTTAAAGTAGGACAGGCAGTGTCAAATAGACAAATATGTCAGTGTTTCACGATTGTAAAACCAGGCGACAGCCGTATTTTTTAGAGTTGGCGGTTGTTGCAGAAATAATGGCAGTAATATCATTTGAGTTTGAGTTTGGACAAAGTACGTCAACCAGATAACTGCTAGATTGTGTAGGGAAGAAGAAAGGTGATAGATAGAATATAGCAGGATGACAGGACAGAAGGAGAACCTTCCAGATGCCGCCGCCAACCATCCGCGGCAATAAGACGAAGTGATTAAAAAAAAAGAAATTAACCCAACATGTCTAGAAATTCATTGTTGGGTGACTAAAGTTTTTCATTTGTAAACAAGTACAAATGTTGTATCTCACAATCTACAAACTCTGAGCTGGATTTGAAAGAGAAATAAAGGCCATACCCATCTTGAAGACCCACTTGTATAATTATACAGAATGATGGTAAATAGAGAAGTCGCAAATCTGTTACATGTATCGTTGTATTTGATAAAGTCATCATACTTCATCTTTTATTATAATCAATATTTGGGTAGGGTCTCCGCCTATGCTATCATTCTGTGTAATATTCTGTCTGTCGTCTTGCTTTGTCCCAGCAAAACCCGTCTGTTATCGTGTCCATGGGCTTTCTCAAGGTAAAAAACTCAAATGATTAGCTTTTGTTTTATATTTATATAAACTTTTAAGCCTAACTTCTACATTGGGAACTTGTTTAAGTTTTTTTTAACTGGCTGGTTTTTTAAATCGATGGTGCAGAGAAAAAACTACGAAGTGCTTAATCTTCAGGCACACACAGGTTTTCTAAACTCTAGGCAAATGAGTGGAGATTCGTACACATGCAACACTCGGAGTCAACGAGAACTTGAAACTAAAACACGACAGCGACACGACAGCAAGTGGCATGTTTGTTCCTTGCCAGAGACTTGTCATGATAAAGTTCCCAGATGTTTTTTCTTCTTCTCATGAAGTTGATTCGTCTATGTAAAAGACGATCCCTCAACCGCAGTCTTTTAGTAGCTTTAGCATCACTCGTTTTAAAAACTTAAATTTTTACATAAATACTCGTCAGTCCTAGCATTATACGCTGTCTTCAGGTTTAAAACTGTGGAGATTTTTGGGCGATTATAATGGGTACTTAGTTACTCGCCGAAAAGAACTGGTCGAGTCATTAAAGTCGGCACCCGGAAGCCTTCATCCCCTCTCCCCCCAGAACACACACACACACACACACGCACACACACACACACACGCCCACACACACAGACACACTTCCAGGGCGGACCGTCCTCATCATTTTCTAACTAATTTCCCGGTGATTCAATCATAACATCCCTGTGGCCATCTCAAATTTAATGTCTCTCCCGTTGAAAAACATGTTCCCCAAACTGCATGTCTCGCTCCATCTTCTCTGCTTTATGTTACTGGTGTGAGATGGAATGAGCGGGTTAAGTGTGCAAAACTTGAATAGTAATCTGACACAGTGTAGCATTCATTTTGCTAGGATGAGTAAGAGAGGCAAAGAGGAAAATATCCGCTGCTGCTGCAGTAGTTTTAAATGATCATAAAATGATCCATTTGCACCAACTGGAATACATGTATAATAGTATAGAAAACTGGAGTAAAAATTACTATAAAAATGGGTATAAACGTTTCTTTTCTTTAAAAAAAAATATTTTGTCACCCCATTTGATTTCATTGAGACACTAGGGTGGCTTGGGGCAAGTTGGTGCACGGGCCCCGTTCGGCCCATCCAAGCAGCGGCCCAGTTTTCCTTCCTTCTTACCTGGCTCCGGCTTTCCGAGGCCCCTGACCTATTTTGCGCTCGCTTATTTTTGATTTCACATTTACCCTCGTTTTCATTTTCAAAGAAGTCACCGTAAGGGTTAATTATAACTTTCTCCCCCATAAACCATTTCTGGCCAGCGCTGTAGAGGGAAATTTCGAACTGCTATAAACTCTCGCGTCTCTGAGCCATCGATGTTGGTTCTGTCCATATTCCGAGTATCCCAAGGGTGTCAAAGATTATATATGTAAAAAGTTACCATTATTTCTCTTAATCGGACATTTCAAAGATGACAGAAACTCAACCGACAGGTCCAAGTTCCAACGCCTTTTTGGGGGCAAATTCGATCGTCTGAATGGACGAGAATTTGATCTTTTTTTGTTTGTTTGTTTTTAATGTGTTTAAACATTCTTTCCATAACGAATTACTAATCGGTACGTCCATTTTTTAAATATTTTTTTTTTTATATGGAACCAGCATCCTCCCAGGATAAAACATCAAAGACTTAGTTTTTGCAAAACACAATACCTAACAGGAGAGTGATAATGAAAATGCGAAAAAAAAAAAAATGAACAGCAGCAGGAAAAAAAAATGTGCGGGGGGGGGGGGGGAAACATGAAAAATGGGATGGACAGAAAACAAACACACTAAAAAAAAAGGAAAGATGAAAGACAGGAATACAATTTCAAAAATAAAAAAAGAAAGAAACAGAAATAAGAAGGAAAGCGAAAGAGATGTGAATAAAAAGAAATAAATGAATAAATGAAATAAAGCAAAAATAAATAAATGAATAAATGAAATAAAGCAAAAATAAATAAATGAAACTGAGCAATTTCGCAACTTTTTAAAAATTCTCCTTTGTTACTTGAATATTGTTGTTTGTTTGTTTTTAGATATAAAACATTTTTCGATTTCACATACTTTATTATTTTTTGTTTGTACCTACTTCAGCATTGAACGTCACTCTTCTGCTAGGCTTATTTCCATTGAATGCTTCCTTTTCCCCTGTTTGTTTCCATCCTGTGAGTTGATGAGTGGGCGGAATCTCATTGAAACAAAACGTCGTGACGTCACGTATTCAATTTTAGTCGGCCAGTCAAACTCGGCTCGTGCCCAGGGTTGCCAACATAGCGACATTGTAGCTAGAACTGGATCTTTTTGAAAATTTCTAGTCACATTTTGAAGCAATTTGCGACATGTCGCAAATCGGGGGGGGGGGGGGGGTTCAATGAAATCTATCGCCAAATCTGGATACTTTTGGACTTTTTTCATGTCGAGACAATAATAATATATAACACTGGTTGTCCAGTGTAATCATAACAACAAGATCACAGAAATTGTAAATAGCAACAATTGGATTAATAAATAAAATTTCATTTATTTATTATATAATATGAAAGGGGTCAGGCTTAAAAACCTGGCTTACGACAAAGTTTCACAAAGTTGGTTGTTGCCAGTACGTTAAAGTTAAAAAAATTGTTGAGTATATTTTGTATAATGCATTTTACTTGGTCATCAGTTGGTCATGTTCATGAAAATAATGTAGGCTATTATTTGCATCAAATTACTGCTGTGGGGGGAGGGGGGGGGGGGGAGATATATAAAACGACTAGCAATAACTAGCGACTTTCCATGGGAGTTTTAGCGACATTTTAGCTACTTTTAGGGATGAGCCCGCCTTGGCTTACTGGACGCCATATAGTTGTTGGCCGGTCGGCCTGCCACTTGGAAATCACTAGTTTCTAATCTTTAAGTTGGGTTTTCATGTGTACGGAAACGGGAAGGAAACGCAATGCATGATCAACCGAACTGCTCACCCCCAAGCCTATTTTCTATTCAAGGCGTCTCCCCGGGGATGCATATCTTTTGTCTATCACATCCTGTCCCATCCCTAGGAATCTCCCCCCACGGAATAAGTCTTGATAATGGTGAATGTTCTAGAAATTGATTAGGCTGTTGGTTTTGGTTTTCTTTGATGGTTTCAAGACCTCACATGGAACCTACACTTTTTTTCCTCTTGTAGCCTTACCGCCACCCCTCCACCATCCCCACCCTTTTTCATTTGTCATGAAACCCCACAAGGGCGAAAAGCCTAAGTTTACAGGAGAGGGGAAAAAATGGAAATAAAAAAAAAAAAGAAACAATAAACCGTCTCATTTTTTTTTAATCTCAATTTTTTTTTTTTTTTGTACATGCATAAAATTCGAAATAATATTATCTAGTGTACTCCCACGTAATCAATAAAAACAATGCAATTCCCTAACGGAGTTCGTAGAATATTGGGGGAAACGAAATTGACGCTCTGGCTCTGCTAATAATTATATGATTCTGTGGTTTCCCGAGACAGCCAGCATTAGGATTGTTTATAAGTGTGCAATGTCATTGATATTGCTCTTTTTCACGCCATAACTAACTGATGGCTCAATTTGACGACGACACGCAGACACCAGGATCATGAATGCACGGATTTTAGTATCACAGCTATGCACTGAAGGGTTACTCCGGAATAAAAGACATATTTAGCAATTCAAGGAGGAAGAGAGAGAGACCTAGGCCGATGAAGCCTGTGAGGAAGTATGCCCGTGCAGCAGATGTGGAGGACGCAGATACCTCCTAAATCAGACCCCAAGCGCGTCTTACCCTCTCCGAAAGAGGCTGAGATCTACAACTTGATTCAAAAGTTCTGTACTCATTTACAGAGCTCTATCTGAGAATTTCACCAGTGTGATAAAATTTACACGGAACTATTTAATTCCACTGGTGAAATTTAATTTGAAGAAGCTCTGAAGACCAAACGTAAATAAAGAATCCACGTAGATCGCGGAAAGCGCAAAGTGGCCGTTATTGTGGCGAGGCCTTGTGAACCCTAACTCGATTTCAAACTTAAACCCGCCAAAATGAGCCTCCGCTCCCATTTAACAACACAGTCGGAAATCTGACTTGTGTGCCTACTCGACCGTGGGGCTGACAAGAGAATCCATCATCATCTCTTACCCAGAGAAGCTGGGAAGAGCGAAATTCGGATGTCTGTCATGCACGACAATAAATATTCCGGAAGAAAAATGAGGATCTCAGGTTCAAACTACTAAACTCACACTGATAATGGCCAGTGACTTCAGATAATGGCCAATGAATAAACAAAAAATAATGTGCACTTTTCAGAGACACTAGAAAGGAAAGAGTTGTGAACGTCCTGATCACTCAGTCAAGATAATCGTAAGTCAGTGATTCTCAGCGTTGGCAATTTCCGGGGGTGGGGGTGGGGGGGGCGGAGGGTCGAAAATATGAATGGAGGACGGTTTGGTGGCAAATATAGGGCAGTCACTGACGTATTCAACATGGCGCGTAGAGGGGTTTTATGAAGAGAAACAGCCTTCCCCCCCTCCCACCCCTTTCTTTTTGTACTAAATGCATAGGATAAAAAAACGTTCGTTTTATAATGAACTAGCTGAGTTCCCGGCCCTGCCCGGGATAAATCGATTTATTAGTTTCAGTTCTGGGTGATTATTATGGACCTGCTTCATTTTGTCTGTCCTTTTATCTTTATTTTATTTTGGGTTGTTTGTTTGTTTTTAGATACGTTTTACTGCTCTCCCTTTGCGCGTTGACGTCCTGCGCATTACGTCAGCATCCGTCAAATGGCTACGATTTGCGCACGGGTTAGTTTGTTTGCACATCGCAGGAAGTGATAACGTCATGTGTTAATGGAAAAGATGTATTATAATAATTTTCCTAGTCATATTGAAAACACAAACCTGTACTTTTGGCCCTGCAGCGTCAATCTCCCAATTCCAGACCCTTTCTTTTTCCTAGTCGAGGCATATTGAGAACACACAAAGTTTTATACTCTAACTCAACCTCATCATTCAAAACAGTCCTAACCGGAAGTTGTTTTGTGAGTGTGATACAGACACCGGAACCAACCTCAGTTACGTACATTTGCCGAAAAAATAGACCGAACGCCAATGTGTCGCAACCTAGAAACTAATGCAAACGTTCTACGAGTTGTTAATTATTTTTTTATTTTCTGTGCCGGGGACACGACCACGGTCTATACTAAGCGTTGTATAAAATTTGAGGGCCACCGGATCAGCATTAACAGAGGAGTAGCGAAAGGCGCGCTGCAATTGTCGTAAGGTTTCACTTTCATTAACATAGATAATCAACACGTCTATTGTCATTAGTAAGGCGTTCAAAAGCTTAAACATCATAAACTTGTATGTAGTCTGTCTTCTTGTGAAATGTATCTGTGGGGTTTTAAGTAGGGAGAGGGGTGTGTGGGGCGGGGGTGGGGGAGCGGGGGATGGGGGTGGGGGTGGGTTGTGATGATGGAGAATTTGGACCCTAAGCGGACGATTGCCCGAAAAATGCTAAGAACTACTATCGTAATACATCCCTTACTCCATCCTTCCTGACCTTGACCTTTGTTGTTATTTTTTTGTTTGAAATGGTACGGGTCAGGGTCAGGGACAAGAAATGTCATGGCCGCCTACTTCTCAAAAATTCATTTTTAGAAATTCATTTGGCCCTCGCCTGTTGTCCTCTTTTGGTTTTATTGGTTTTTATTTGACTGCTTTTCAAGATGTGTGTTCACTTTGAATGGGAAAACAAAAATACCATCTAAGAAAATGTTCTCGACACGTCGGAAGAGAAAGTCGGGGCAGAGGAAAGACCCATCTGCCACGCAGTGATTTTATAATACCTTATTTAAACTTGATGCCCACATGTTCAACTCCGGAAATGGCAAGGAGATATTCAGTGATGCGTTCGTGGTAAAAAGCTAAGCAGATTAATGATGGGTAGTCCAAGTTTCATTGAAGAGATCTGAACCTTTGTGACATTTCAGGAGGTTTGAGTATGCGTCAAGGATGAGAGACCAATCGAAAGTTTCGGGCGGAAAGTACAAAAACAAGATGGAGTCAAGGCCGGATCTACAGGAAGCAAAAGGGGCCCCTGCCCCCCCCCCCCCCTCAATACAAAACTATATTGAAGATTTTAAATTTATTGTGTAAATTGTTGAATCAGCCATTGTTTTCTATGAAAACTAAAGAGAACTTAACAGCAGAGCTATGTTCTTTGTTTGTCTTACCTATTGATGTGCTTGGAGTTTTGCTGACATGACAATTATACAAATGCAATCAATTATGTATTTTCTTCATACTATATATTATTAATTCTCTTAACATTTCTATGTGAGCCTTACTTGTCAGCGCCAATCACACGGACTGTACCTTAACAAAACGTAATGCGTATACACTACTAAATGATATTTCTCTCATCATTCCCGCTTTCATCAACACTGCTGTGGGCTGTCTCTTTTGCGTGACGACCACCGTTGCCATAGCACCAAAGATGACGTGTCAAAATGCTAGCGGCAGCCGTGCAGAAATCGCTTCTTCAAGCCCTGCAGAGTTCAGCGGTCAAGGTCAGCAGGTCAAGGTTAAACGTTAAATGGCACGAGGATGTCTTCAAGCACTCCGGTAATTAGTCAAGAACATGTGAGCAGGAGAGATAACTTAAGATGAAGAACGGAGGGCGAAGGACGGGGTGGGGGGGGGATGAGTGAATGAAGAAAAATAAAAGATAATCGAATGAATGACAAAAAGAATTCTGGTAAAAGAAAATGTCCCGAAACGTAATGATGGTGGAAAAACAAGCGGTGAAGTTGATTTTAAAAAGGTCAAGGAGCGGGCAGTGAAGTTTGAGACGTAGCGAGAGACGAATAGACAGGAAGACAGACAGTGAAGTATAAAGAAGTAGAAGATGAGAGAGAGACAGAGAGACAGAGAGAGAGAGAGAGAGAGAGAGAGAGAGAGAGAGAGAGAGAGAGAGAGAGAGAGAGAGATGGTAGAGAGACAGACAAATAGACAGACAGGAAGATAAATAGACAGACAGACACGCAGACAGACAGACAGATAGACGGACAGGGAGAAAGACACACAGAGAGTATGAGAACAAAAAGTCTGAGAAAGGATGTAACGCTTTGTTCATCTCATCCACATCCAAAGATCCTGATTCTGTCCAGATGAACGGGCCATTCTGTAACAATGAGTGTATTATAAAACACACGGAGGACACATGGGGGCTAGATGCAATGCATGATGTTAACTACTCTGGTCTCTTGTGTTGAAGAGATAGTTCACTTTTCAAGTGTTGTCATTTCAACTGTAAATTTCATAATCCGTCACCGGCCTACTCTTATTTATTATGGAATTTCATTGGACCACTTTTTGTAAAAACGGACTGTACGCTTTTAAACACGGTGACATTCTGAGTGTGAAGGCGGTCGCTGTTTTGTTTTTCATCTTTTGATCGCTGACCTCACAAATCGGTGCCCGTATAGTCTCTCTCTTTTGTTAAAACTGGTGATTGTAACAATATGAAGTATTACCGATGAATTTCAGCAATTATACCTTTTTTTTTTTTTTTTTAAAGTTCTGACATTCAATCTAACATTGATCAGATTACAGATGGCTGGAGAACTTTTTCATCTCGATTAGTACAATTATTAAATTGCAACTTTGTGTACCGATGGGTGTAAATGTTCTATAGGCAGAAGCCATGAACTGACATTGAGTTTGGCCATGGTCTTTCTCGAATCATGTAACTCCAGCTCTTAAAGGGTTAACGCCTCTTTGTTGTCATATTCTGTCAGACCACTCCGAGTCACGTCTGAAGTTCAGCACCACCGGTTTACGCAGTTTCACACGCCGTGTGGGTCGGGACTATCCCCGTGAGCTGGAGCACTGCAGCGCCACTACATCCAAGCACCTGGTCCAGGTCTCCATCCGACAGATCTCTTGCAGCTGGTCACATTCCGCCGCCGCTGTCCGGTACTGTACCAACTTCTCCAGTGCCAACAGCACCCTGCTGCACACCACCATCTACCCCACCATCCAAGTGCTGACACCGGCCGCTGCACCTGCTATCTCCACCTCAACCTTGAGTTGTCATCCGTCCCAGTTGAAATCAGGTAGGAAGGCAGAAACAGGTGACGTGTTAGCCTTGGCAATCTCACTTCTGGTTTGTTTCAGCTCCACTTTTTGCACAACTGAGAATTTCGAAGTTAAACGTTTGTGGCATTAACAGCTGGGCTTTCATGTGTATGGATACGGAAACGAAAACGTCAAAAATCAGTCAAATTGTAAAGATTTCATGAGTGCGGAAACGGCAATTGCACTGCTTGAAGTAGCTGAAGGGTTTTTGACGTTTCCGCTGCCTTTTTCGTTTCCGGACGCATGAAAACCGAGCTTAAGTATTATGAAATGTAGTTGAAAATAAATCGGAACGGTGAAACAACGTGCTATGTGCCACACGGATTTGAAAAAAGGGTCAAAATGTGCATCTGTTATACCGCTTAGAACATGGAGATAGAACAAACAAGAATCATGATCGCCCTTCGCGGCACCCTAGCAACTTTTGATCAGCTGACTATTTTGGATGGTGACGGTCTGACATAATTATACTTAATGACATATCGGTAGCCACAATCTCGGAGAGAGTGAGGACGGAAAGAGATCGTGTTGGAGTACGACGGGTCATGAAGACTTCCGAGCAAAATCTCTGTTTACCTCCACAGAACACAATCTCTTCTTACTTCTTATCATATTTACTGGGTTCAGATAGACGTATTTTACAGAACGGGTGTTTCCCCGTTACATTTTTAACTTCATGTTTATTTGATCTTATTCATAGAAATCTGAGGACTGAAAGCTGGCCCAACAGTAAAAATAACCAAAAAACGCGAAAGGCGTGAAGTGGTCGTTGTCGTGTCAAAGCGCCGTTAAACCCAAACTCAAACTCTCACTCACAGGTACGCCTGGACAGAGGGGAGACTTATTAGCAACATGCGGCCCCCCGTCGGTGGGGAGAAGACATTCTGCCAAACTTGTGTTAGCCAACCAGACCAGCCCATCGCCACCTCATGTATGGAATCTTCACCTTACACCAGACGTCTGGCCGGAATATGAGGGTAAAGTCTGTGATATATTCACTGCTACCAAGCTGCGGCCGCTGCTCGCTATATGACAGTCACTGGTACCTACTAACACTTTGTCACCAAAGCCTAGGCGCTAACCAGCCGAGTTTGATCGCCAACTAGTTCGTTGGTGACGTCTCGACATTTGAGTTTCATTGACATCCCAGGCATTGGCCAACTGGTAGATAGATATATAGAGAGATAGATAGATAGATTGATAGATAGATAGATAGACAGACAGACAGACAGATAGATAGATAGATAGATAGATAGATAGATAGATAGATAGATAGATAGATAGATAGAGAGACAGATAGATAGATAAATACATAGATAGACAGACAGACAGATAGATAGATAGATGAATACATAGATAGACAGACAGACAGACAGATAGATAGATAGATAGATAGATAGATAGATAGATAGATAGACAGATAGATAGATAGATAGATAGATAGATAGATAGATAGATAGATAGATAGATAGATAGATAGATAGATAGATAGATAGATAGATAGATAGATAGATAGATAGATAGATGGATGGATGGATGGATGGATAGATAGATAGATAGATAGATAGATAGATAGATAGATAGATAGATAGATAGATAGATAGATAGATAGATAGATAGATAGATAGATAAGACACAGTGATAATACACAACTCGGCTGTAGCCTTCGGGGTGTTCGCCCGTGGCCTGCCAAGAGATTGGTCAGTCTGGTAATCAGAACGAGACAATGCCATGACCCTGATCTGGACTGAGACCAGCAACACGGGGTATTGTGTCCCCTGTCGATGTCAGCCAATGCTCCACTCAAAAATATCTAACAGAATCGTGATAGAGTAATGTCTTGCAATTCGCGAGGTTACGATCAACTCACAGATCATCTGAGGCGTCGCACTGTCTGGTGGTGTTGTTGTTCCTAATGGCCTCACTTATACAATTAAATGTCGTTTTGGAATGCGTTAATTTAATATGTCTGTTATCAATAAAATTATATTGACCTCATTTTCCGAGCCCATCAGCTCCTCAATTTAGAAAGACATGTTGGCCCGACGACCTGGGGAGTACACAGATGTGATCATTTAAGTTGAGTTTCGAGCCCCAATGTGTAAATAGAGGAGCAGAACGAATTTTTTTGTCATATTTTTAAATTTTACTGGAAGAACATGCGTCTTTTTTTTTTATTCCGGCTCAAAATGTCTGAACATTTTCTTTTGTGCAACTCAGTTGTGGCTCAAAGTCAGAGGAAGTCTTAAAAATATACCGAACTTCAAAACCTTTTAAAATATTCCCAAGTGCCCCGTTACGGCTTTCTATGCGTAATATGATAGTTTGAAAAATTAGAGGCTTAGCGGTTAAAAAGGCTTTCATGATTATATTGGAGGCCTTACTGCCTTTATATTATTATGATAAGATACAAACAAAACACAATAGTATCCAATTCTCTGAACATTTTTATAGCAGGAAAAAAAACACAAACATCGGCGGATCTCAATTTCTAATCTCTTCCGCTGAAAGTGAAAGGTTCAATGTTACATTACGCTGGCGTGACTCCAGGAATTCCCTCCTGTGATAAACTATTGTGAACCTGCCTCGATAGGTCTTGCCGGAGAGATGTCTGCCAAAATAATGGCGAAACTAGATCACTTCGGTTACACGAATTGGAAAGGGCCTTCTACACCACAAAGTCTGTGTGTGTGTATCAAGATCCGCTTACTCTGGTTTGTTCATAGTTTTTAGATTGATCGAAACTGTTTAGAGCCTTCTATGGCCCTTTCTCCCAATGGAAACGTAATGCGCATCGTTTACCGCGGTGACCTACTTTTTCACTTCATGGTAACAATGGTTTCGCAGAGCCTTTGGCATCTCACACTGCTGATAAACCCAATAGTGACTTTTTCTCGGTACGCACATATTCTGATATTACAGGTCTCAAAGACTGAACGCTCGAGTCTTTTCTGACATGGTCATGGTTCTCATCCACTCGCAGAAAGCTTTGCAAGCAATCCTTTTTTTTTTTTTATCTTCATTGTAATCTTGACAAATGGTAGATGTAATTATGAAAATGGTGGTAATAGTAATAACAACCGTAGGGTTTATGGAAAAACAGCTGGGAAATGGGCAAACTGTTTATTACAGAAACGGGAAACAACATTGCAGCTTTGTTAACGCGAGCTTTTGCTCTCTTAAACATTTCGTGCAATAAAATAACATTGATTTGACGGGCTGTGTTCCTTTTTCCTGAACCCCCTCCCTCCCTCCCTCCCCGTGCAAGTGACCCTCAGCCATTTCGCCTGCCTCCTCTTTCTATAACGCAATTTGACTTCGCGTTGCCTCAACACTTATGACCGTGACTCTGTTAAAAAAACAGGAGATGGAATGATTGGAGTGCGGGGGTAGGAGTGTGGGGAATAGAAGAGAGTATGGTTGAGAGAAACCGACCCCCCTCCTCCCCTCCTTCCAGTAAAAATGCTCATTCAACATCTGTACAAATATTAACCAGTGCCTGTCAACGGGAAGTCAGGTCAGTCGTGGCTTGCTCAATACCCGCAGAAATCTCTCGCTGACAGGAGCACAAAAGCTGGTCATGGCTTCCCCAGATCTGGCAGTTCTTTAAGCCGTGAAAGTGAGCAAAAAGACCAACAACCTGCACACCCGTGACACTAAAACGAACGGCTTGAGCTGGATATTATCTGAGTTGTCGACGGTCCATTTGAAATAGACTGACCTGGAAATTATCATGCATTTTACATGCTGTTCTAGGATTGTGCCTATAATCTGAATCATATTATGTCATATGACATTTAAACATAATAAAATCGGAGAGAACCATTTTTTCTTTTCAAAACCTAAAAATCTGAAAAATGTCGCACATAACAAAATGGTCAATTCCCCTCGATATTAACTATGTTCTTGAGGGCTGTTACACTGAACGTTTAAAAACTTAAAAGTTTGAGCTGTATATCATCTGAGTTGTCTAGGGCCAGTAACACTGAAACCGAGTCAGGAATTGGCTTGGGTATTATTTAATTTCCATCACCAAATTCAGATGTTGACAACCATGCAAATTTTAGAAAGGTCTTCTGAGTGTATATTTATATATATATTTGGACAACTTGGAGCGGTCCTTCCCTATGCATAGAAAAACGGCTAAACGTAGAAAGTTCAAACTTTCTGTGCTCATTAGTTAAAAAATCTACTAGGTTTTTACACATTCATTTTGAAGATATAATGTGTGGAAATGTACAAACTGATTTTATGGAGTCATTTGTTTTGTTACCAGTTCCAATCATCTTTTTAAATCACCATTTTCAACATTTCCAAATAGGTTTTCCCCTGAGGCCGTGTTTTGGTTTAACAGTTTGGTCACCTAAGGCTCAGGAACCGCATCACACTCAGGCTTCAAACTTTGCACAACAGCATATTATCAATGAGAAATTAACATGGGCTATATTAGAAATCATGAAATGTTCAGGTTTCTACGTTTCGTTTTTCATTGTTTCGGCATCATTTAGATCTATTTCGAGTCATGGTTCGCCATTTTAAGGTTTCGTTATCACTTCCTGCGATGTGTTCACTATCAAACACACCAACCCGTGCGCAAATCATGCTATTGTACGGGATGTGCAGGGTGTCAACTCACAAAGGCAGAGCAGTAAGACTTATTTAAAAACAAACAAACAAAAATAAAATAAATAAATAGGAACAGGCAAGACGAAGCAGGTCCATAATAATCACCCAGAACTGAAACTAACATTCAAACCGATTTATCCCGGGCAGGGCCGGGGACCTCAGCTAGTTATTTATATTTTTGTATGTATTCTGCCCTTTTACATTCTTGGTGATTAGAATTTGTGTTTAATAAATTGTCAAAGTTGTGTCGTTTAACCATTATATGGACTGTATTTCACGAGGATAAAGAACTGAGCGTTCTGTTTGAATTATGGCAATGCTATAATTTCATTCTGGTCCCCCCCCCCCCCACCTCCCCCCCAAAGGAAAACAAAATTCATAGTGACATTACAAGGATAAATACCCCCCCCCCCCAGAAAGACGTAAATTATACTATATATCTTCTATGTTATTTAGTTTCCACTGCGGTTTATGATAATTATAAATAATTCAGTTTCTTAGTGAGGAAGAAGGGCATCTGCTGTCCAACATTTAATTATGATGTGAATAATGCACAGCTGACGACAAAGACAACAAAAAAACACTTATTTCTGATTTATTTCAGATTATTTATTTATTATTTGGTTTTCTTTATATATCTCATATTTTTATCTGTCTCACCATACCCCCACCCTGTTAATATGCTTTTTGTAGTTATTTTCATTATTGTAATTAATGTCTTTTTGTTGATGTTTTTTTCTTTGCTTCTGTAATCTGCTCAGCCCAGCATTGGCCGATATGGAAATGTGTCATCTTCACCTTGATAAATCTGATCAAACGTGCTAGCAAACAAGTGAAGCAGCAGATCAGAAAAGAATCATGTCAGGTAAAAACTGGGACAATGTAATATTATTTCATTCACTGCGGAGCTGGGAGGCGCTGCGGCTGAGGGGGGGGGGTGGTGGTGGTGGTGGTGGTGGGGAGACGGGGGGGGGGGAGAGAAGGGAGAGTGGTTTCAAATTGCAAATCTGGATTCGGAATTTTCAGATGTTCGTTAATGTGTTTCATTCGTTCGGGTAATTTGACCGTGCAGTCTTTCCATGAACACCAGCAATGTCAAGGTCAATCGTCACTGAACTGATCGCAACTGCTGAGGGCGGAGAATAGACAGTTGGAATAAAGAATGAAAAAAAAAAAAAAAACCAAAAAAAAAAAAACGCTTTTGATCTGTCGGTATGTCAATAACAGTTGATTTGTTTGTGTGTGTCATTCATTCATTCATTCATTATTATTTTTATTATCACTATTATTATTATTATCATTATTGTTAAGATACATTTTTGTCTCGTCTGACCTCCTTTGACTTTAGAAACAAAACTATGAAACGCTACAGAGAATTATTAAAGGGCTGTAAACCAGAGAGAAAAAAAGAATATGGAACCAAACTTCTGAATACTTTACCCCATACAGAGCTGTCTTACACATGGACACTCTGGGCAGTTACTCAGGGACCCCCAAGGGTTTAGGGGTCCTCATGCATGTAAATTTACATTGGATTTTGGAAGGCCGAAGAAAATTGTGGGCCGTAGCCTAATGCTTTGCCCCGGGGGGGGGGGGGCACAATGATATTGAGACGGCCCTGACCCCATGTTCGTGTTTCACATGCACGATCGTGTGCGAGCAAGGGGGGGGGGGGGGCTATACTACCACACTGGGATGGCGTCATTCTCAGATATGAACATTCTAGAAGTGGGCGAAAAGATAAAAAACAAAACAAAATCAAACAAAAAAACAAAAGGGGCGAAGGGGGAGGGGAGGGAGGGGAGGGGAGGGGGGAGAGGGGGGGAGAGGAGGGGAGGGGGGGGAGGGGACGTCAAGAAAAAGTATGACCTTGAACTCATTAATGAAATAAATCGCCATGCGACGTGCGACATTCATGTTCTAATAGCGCTAATATTGTTCCTTTGAGAGTTTTAACTCTTGACGGACAGCTCAACCATCTCATTGTGACAGCACTGCAAAATAATAATCATATAAAAAAAAAAAATCTAAAACATCGAGATGTATTTGCCATAATGATTAATGTTGTATGCCAAATCTTGCGGACTTTGAGGTTTTGTCAGGAAACTGGTTCTCTCACTCCTCATTCCATGTGTATAAGTGTCATTCCAGCCGGTCAAAAACTGTTCGGAGTATGTCTTGGTGACGTAATGTTGTCCTCTGAAGCAGTCGAAAAAACAAACAAACAAACAAACAAAAAAACGGCCCGAACGTTTACACTATTTTTTTTTCCATGTTTCTTTTTTGTTTCCTTTTTTTTTTTTTATTTGCTGCGTCATCCGGTTGTGATCACGTGCTCTCACACTCCCTCCAAAAACTAAAACAAAAAACAACTCCTCCCACCCATCCACCCCGCCTCCACCGAACCTTTCACCTTTTCAGCACGGTACAGCTAAAAAAGCCAAATAACACGCCCCCAGGCCAAGCCCTCATTTGTCTCTAACAAAGCCTCCAAACAAAAGCCAAGTTAATCTAAAAACCGTTTACTCACGCGCTGACTCTGTCTGCCGTATTTACATTAAAACTCCATTGTTGAAACCGTTAGCAACCCATCCCTGGATCCCTGGATCCCAAACCAACTCTTGAAATCAGCGTAAATGAATGTGCGCGTAGCAGACAACGATAATGCAGGGGATCGGGGGGTCCCCAAGAGATGACTGACGCCATTTGGTCATGTTCTGACTGCTTAGCTGTTTTGTTTTGTTTTTTCGAACTGAGACACATTACCAGAAACCTGTGGTATCTGTTAGCAGATGAAACTGAACAAGAACTCTGGAAAAGTGCTTTGACCAAAACTTAAATACTAAAAAGACCCCAGAACTGGGTAAAGTAAAAGCACCTACAGCTGCCGTAAATGGGATAGGCTGTTAGTTACAATGTTTCTCAGCCCTTTCCATTCCATGTCCCGCTTCAATTTAGACCATGACCGGAGTCAGTTAGTACACAGTATGTACAATAAGAATTTAAAAAAAAAATATCTGTATATCGTCGGGTATATTGTTGTATGTACATTTTTGTCTTTTCGAGAAAATAAGGATTGAAGTTTGGTCGGCAAAAGGGTTTATTTGCTCCCGTCTGTTGTTTTTGATGAGGCATAAATTGACTAATAACTTATAAAAATACTTGGCCTTCTAAGGTGCACAACAGTGCCATGTTACAGTTCCATGTTACTTCATGTGTGCGATCTGTTATTGAGTTGTGATATATATTCATGCATGTTATAATACGTAAGAAGTCAGTGCTTTTGAACGTTCAGTGAAAATGAATTTCCCTCTTGGTACAATAAAATGATTTTTTTCTGATCTTATCTTATAGTGAACCAGACACTCCATCGGTCAGCGACAATAATGAACAATGTCAAAGATTTATGCTCGGATATGGCAACTCTATCTATTGTTTCAACCGTTAAAGACAAATGTGGACGTTTACCTATGTAAACATTAACGTTCTAGAACGTTCTTCCAGGAGAAAAATCTGGACAGAGATGCTGATCTGATCTTACTGCGTTGCGCATCGTATTTGGCATTTGAGAAAAAGTTTTACTTTGATCGGTGTAATGAACGATTTAAAAATACATTTTGGGTGCTTATTCTTTGCGGTCTGTCGACATTTTTTTTAGTTGCCGACAATATTAATCCAGGCAGAGGAATCTGCAGATAAATGGGTACAGTTCAAGACTGCATTTCGAGGTCAAGGAAGTAAACTAGACCATAACTAAAAATAGCACAACTTTTCAGTTCGAGCGATGAAACTAATAATTATTTTGATGAGTCCACTGCACCAGTGGTCTGCTTAGGTTGTCACTGGACTATTTTTGACAGGTATTTTGACGCTAATGTATTTATAGCATGGTCACAAAGTGAAGCTACATTAGATTTGAGACACTAAACTGAGTTTGTTTCTTTTTTTGTACTCGACCTGCCCTCAGGCTTGAGCTCTACAGCCGTTTACAAACTTTTTTACTTATTTATACAAAACAATTTTTGAGAATTTTACCGACGTAATCAAGTTTATACGCAAATACAGGATTTATTTCTATTTGTGAAATTTAAATAGATAAAGCTTTGAATACCAAATATAAAGAGGGCATCACCCCCTCCCATCCCCCCCCCCCCCACACACACACAAAGTGATGGAGCAAAGTGGCCGTTATCGCGCCGACGCCCCGTAAAAACCCAAAATGTAATCCAAACTTACTATAGCCTATAACTTTACTTTCCCTGTATTAGAGTTTCATCATATCGTCGGGCATTTTCTATAGGTAGAATGCGCATGACGTCACTGAGTTTTTGTTTTGTACTTCCGCCAAAACAAGATGGCCGGTGGATCAGCTGATGAGTGTAACTTCGAGATGTCTCTAAGCAGTTAAAATGCCTGCTGGTTGCATTGCAGTTGACTGTTGTGACAGGGGTGGAAAGGATGTATCCAAACTGGTCCGATTCCCTACCATCCGTGTAAACAAGAGAAAGGAAGTGAAAGAATTGACCGAACGTCTCCCATGTGCGTGAACACACGTGTCATTGTTTACAGTAGTGAACTCGCCGCCGATTGGTTCGCGACGCCTTAAGTGGGTCCGGACAGACAAGATGGTGGATATGCGCATTCTACCTATACTGTGATGTGTGCATTTTTGCCTTTTTGAGAGAATAAAGACTGAAAGTTTGGAGAATTGTGTAAAATCAGGATTTTGTTCGATACGCTTCAAGATCGAAACTTGTATAAATAGTCACGAAAAAAACACACCCATATGATAATTATACATAGTTACTTTAGAAGTGAGAGAACAACACTTTCATGACTAAACCTCAAAATCGGCAAATTGTGGCATACAACAATATGGCAAATACCCTTCGATGTTAAATTGGGGTTGGAACAGTGCCTATTTTATTTTCAGACAAGGGATTTGGCCTCCAGTTCTCTACTAGCCAGTAACCTGCTGCTCACAAAGCGACCAACTGACCTCACAATTTTACACGTGTTATACAAGGAACTCTATCAGCTACTGGTGGCGAGACGACTGGAGATTTTGCGTTACGTCGCCATGGTGACGTTCCTTACCATGGCAACCGCCATGATGGTTTCGTTCTTTACTGCTAGACTAGTCTATCTAATAGTTTTACTCATGGTGTAGATCCATGTCTAACCCAGTCTATGTGATGGTCTCAGACCTCATCTATAACAGGATTATTCAGCCAGCGCCATGCAGACTCTGTTTCACCATTGCGAAGTCCAAGCAGATTTTCAAAGTGACCAGAGAACGCCACTTGCAAATATGGTAAATTTGAACACAAGCAAATTATTCCATTCGTCTTTGAGCTACATGATTGTATGAAACGCTATAACGCCTGTCAGTTACATATATGCAAATCTACTCAGCTTGTGATTTCACACGCTTGTAACTTTCAAGAGGATCACTCCATGAATTATTCAACTAAATAAGAACGGAAGTCGTCAATATTCAAGACGACTTTTTAAACCATCGATATTCCTGCAATGTTATGCCTAAGACAAAAACGAAAACAACATATCTAAAGTAACATCATGTCACAAAAATAACATCTTGTGATCCATGTCAAAAAATGCAGGTTCCTTTCCTTCTCATACCCCCCCCCCCACCCCACCTTCTTGTTTTCTAGTTTATACAACGGTATTGTGATTATTCAAATTTTTGTCTGAAGAGGGACGAAAGTCGGGTAGAAAGTCGGGTAGAAAGACGGGTAGAAAGAGAAACAAAAGTTGAGAGAAAGAGAGCTGAAGTAAAAATGAAGGGCATATTATGGAAGAAAAAGAGGACCAATGATTACCATCCATGTATCTCATAAAACAATGCCACCAGAGGAATATACTGGTTATATTGTGTAATGAATATGTTAATATATTTACCAAGCCATTAAAAAATAAAATACCAGTCACCCGTTGTAGTATCATTTGTTTCAATAAATGTATGAATGGATCGCATGATTGTGTCGTTAACTGATTTCAACACAAGTCGTGGGGGAGATGATTGTATCGTTAACTGATTTCAACACAAGTCGTGGGGGAGATGATTGTGTCGTTAACTGATTTCAACACAAGTCGTGGGGCAAGTCCTGGGGGACATGTGTTGGTCTAAAAGCGAGGGGCTCGACTCTCATGCCAAAGGTACCGGGTTCGATTCCCGGTCGGTGCAGGTATGTCGGATTTTAAAATTTTTTTTTTGGAGGGAAATTCCTGTCCCTGATCCTTTGGTAAGTATGATCGAATACCTAGGCTTCTCGGATAAAGACGAAAAACTCGGAGAGCCCGTGTGTACGTTGCGCACGTTGATGATACCTTGGCAGGTTGAGCGTCGAGAAGAGCAGGCCGAACAAGGCCGTTGCCCGTCCAAAATTCTGAAAACTCTCATCGCTACCACAAAAACACACAGACACAAGAGCAAGACAAATAAAACCAAGAATAGTGAGGTGTAAAAGCCAAGGGCAGCGAAACCTCCTCAAATAAAGAGTGTAGCGTCCCACTAGTTGAACGATCGATATTTTTCTTCCCCCTGCATGACGCGTCTCACTCGGCGACCCCCCCCCCCCTCTCTCGCCAGCAAGGCCGGTATTTCCCTTTGATGTCGATGTATGGCTTGTTTGTCTCACTGTAGAAAATCTAGAAGCGTCTGAAAGATACTGCAGTGTCCGAGATTACGCTAGGTCGACCTTGAGTGATGTAATGCTGTGACGTGTCTGTGTACGATTGGGTGGCCTGTATGTGTCCCGAACGATCTAGGTCTGTCTCGTGCTTATGGGGCGGTAAAGCCGCTTCCTGAACGTTCCTGGACAGAATATATATAAGGAGGGCCAGGCGAGCGGTAGGTGTGCAAATCGTGGGTGAAAATCGTAAGGTGCAAATCGTAGGTGTGTACATCCAGTTGTAGTAGAAGTGTAGTGCCTTCCCTGATAGGTGTAAGTAACTTGTGGATATCAGCTCGTGTTTACAGTTATTAAAGTTAGTATTAATTGTTCATCGGATCCTGTTATTTATTTCTACAACAGTTCGAAACAGTTTCGTTTTTTAAGGGGTAGACGATCAGTTCATCTGACTCTCCCCATCATAACGTGCTGAAATTTGCATCAACTGTTACATATTGGGGGCTCGTCCGGGATCCGATTAGATCAGAACAGATTCAATTCAGACCATCGAAGTGTTTCTAAAGTACAGTAAAGTGTGTAAAGATCATCGAGGATATCCACAACATGTCAGAGGCTATTGGAAGGCTTGGCCAGGAAGCAGACGCCTTGGAGCTCACTGGGAAGGAGAGACAGGACTACATCCGTGAAGGCCTAAGGGAGGAAAGAGAGAGGCAAGAGCGCATGGAGCAACTGAAGATAGAGGCTCAAGAGAAGGAGGCTCAACGACAGGCTCGGGAGAAGGAGGCGGAACGACAGGCTCAACGACAGCTGGAAATAGAAAAGATGAACCACGAGCTGGAGATGGAGAGGATCCGCCATCAGCGTGGAGGCGAGTCGACGCAGGGGACCAGCGACCACGCCAGTTCCAAGAGACCCAAGCTACCTGCATTTCAGGATGGGAAGGACGACCTTGATAGCTGGCTACTTCGTTTTGAGAGGTTTGCCGAGACAGCGGACTGGCCTAGATCCACATGGACGACATCACTGTCTGCCCTGCTGACTGGGAGAGCTCTGGAGTGCTTCTGTCGATTGCCGATTGATGAGGCCAAGGACTACGACAAAGTCAAGGAAGCTTTGCAGAAGAGGTATAACCTGTCAGAGGACGGTTACAGACTCATGTTCAGACAAGGTAAGCCTGAAGATGGAGAAGATGTCGGGATGTTTCTTACTAGGATCAAGACTTACCTAGAGAGGTGGATAAAGCTATCAAAGACGGAGAAGACCTACGAAGGAGTGAGGGACCTGTTTGTTAGAGAGCAGTTCATGGATGTTTGCCCACCAGACCTTGCGACCCATGTGAGGGAGAGGAAGCCAAAGACGCTACAGGACGTCGCAGACTCGGCGGAGGCGTTCCTGGTAGCGAGGAACCGGACACTCAGAGGGAGCGCCAGACTGCAAAGCCGGCCAGTGCGACGGAGTCCCAACGGAGACAGAAGCCCACAGGTCTGCCATAGGTGCCAGAGGCCGGGACATAAGGCGACGGAGTGTCGTACCAAGATAAACGACAAAGGTGAGTTGAAATGTTACCTTTGTGGAAAGCCAGGCCACGTTCGGAGAATGTGTCCAGCCCAGAAGGATACGGGGCGAGGCAAGCCGAACAAGGCGGCGGCGGCCGTAGTGATAGCGGCGGACGAGTCGACGAGACAGGATCCGACGACGGCTGACACCAGCATCAACGTTCAAGCGGTAATGAAGGACGGGAAGCTCCAGTTAGCGGTGCCTGTTACGTGCGGAGGATGCAGTGACGGAAGGACCGTGGAGAAGCTGAAGTTACCAGTGATGAAGGGCTTGATTGGAAATCGAGCAGTAGATGTCCTAAGAGATACCGGCTGTGAAGGTGTAGTGGTGCGGCGATCACTGGTGGACGACGGACAGCTCACCGGTGGGAAGAAACTCATCGCGAGGATCGATAACTCCTTGCTAGCGGCGGAGGAAGCCATCATCGACGTGAGAACGCCTTACCTGACGGGCAGAGTGGCGGCACTGTGTCTCCCGGAGACCATCTGCGACCTAGTAGTCGGGAACGTGGACGGAGCGAAGGACCCGTACGACCCTGATACTGAGGTGATGGTAGGAGCGGTGACCACGAGGGCCCAGGAGAAGAGGAAGGACCAGTCTACGTCGCTGAGGGTGCCGAGGGCAGAACGGCACGCGGGAGTGGATAGGAAGGAACTCATCCGACTCCAGGAAGAAGACGAAGACCTCAAGAAGTTGGGGCAGAAGAAAATTCCGACCAACAGAGGCAACAAGTCCGTACACTTCGAGAGACACGGAGGTGTACTGTACCGAATTTATAGGGACATAAGACAGGCTACGATTGCAAGACAAGTGGTACTACCCGAGAAACTGAGGGAGTATGTACTGAGCGTTGCCCATGATTCTATCGTCGGAGGACATCTCGGCGTGAAGAAGACGAAGGACAGGGTGATGAGCAGTTTTTACTGGCCTGGTATCGAAGGTGACGTCGCGAGATACTGCCGCTCATGTGACATCTGCCAGAGGACAGTGAACAAGGGAGCGACTCCTAAGGTGCATTTGCAGAGTATGCCAGTGGTAGACATCCCATTTAGGAGAGTGGCCGTGGACCTAGTAGGACCTATTGACCCCCCAAGTGAAGGCGGACATCGGTATATCCTGGTATACGTAGACTACGCTACTCGTTACCCTGAAGCTACCCCCTTGAAGAAGATTGACGCAGAGACAGTAGCAGAAGCCTTAGTAAATATCTACAGCCGTTTGGGTGTGCCCGAGGAGATCTTATCTGATCAAGGGACTCAATTCATGTCGGACGTCATGAAGGAAACGAACAGACTACTGGGAATTCGACAGTCGACCACCACAGTCTACCACCCTATGTGCAACGGGCTGGTGGAGCGATTTAATGGCACACTGAAGAAGACCTTGAGGCGACTGTGCGCGGAGCAACCTAAGCAGTGGCACCGATACATTAACCCGCTGCTCTTCGCGTATCGTGAAGTTCCCCAAGAATCGACAAAGTTCGCCCCATTCGAGTTGCTGTATGGAAGAACGGTGAGAGGACCGATGCACATCTTGCGAAAATTATGGACCAAGGACGTAGAGGAGCCGGAGACAAAGACCAGTTACCAGTACGTCATGGAACTACGCGAGCGGCTGGAGGACACGTGGAAGTTGGCTACGGAAGAGCTCTCAAAGGCACAAGGTAGACAGAAAACTTACTACGACCGGAAGGCGCGAGAGAGGAAGTTCCGCCCTGGCGACGAAGTTTTAGTACTGTTGCCGACAAACGCCAACAAGCTCTTAGTCCAGTGGAAGGGACCATACAAGATAGTCTCGGTTGTCGGTGTCAACGACTACAAAGTCAAGATGGGTGTGAAAGAGAAGACATTGCACGCTAACCTTCTCAAGAGGTATGTCCCCAGGACTACACCAGCGACGACGCAAGCAGCGGCGGCGGCAATGGGACCGGCATCTGTCGTGACCGAGATGTGTGAGATGAACGACGGCAGGAGCGACACCACACCTGGAGATGTCGACGCTATGATGGACGACGACGGTGATGGTGCTGGGACTGTGCTGGCAGAGAACGACGTGATGGACGAGAGTCAACCTGTAGAGTCAGCTGGCATGACAGTCATCGAGGACTGCGACCTGGAAGGCGACAACGGTGGAATGACGGAGGACCTTGCCGACCTAGGGAGCTGGGACCAGAAGGAAGGCTACGAAGATGTCCAATATGGAACGCAGCTGACGCCGGAACAACGTCAACAACTCGGCGACGTGGTGAAGGAGTATCAACGCATCTTCACCAATCTCCCCGGATGTTGCCAGTTAGGCGAACATCGCATCGACCTGACATCAGAGGTACCTGTTCGGCAACGACCATATCCGGTGCCCTATGCTATGCGCGACTCCTTGAAGGAGGAGCTCAGTACCATGGAAAGGTTGGGCATCATACGCAAGAGCTCATCAGCTTATGCTTCACCGGTTGTTGTCGTCAAGAAGAAGGATGGATCCAACCGAGTCTGCATCGACTACAGAAGGCTGAACAAGATCACTGTGTTCGACCCTCATCCGACAGCAGCCCCATCGGAAGTGTTCCAGAGTCTGTCGAGAGGAAGAATATTCTCTCGGATCGACTTGAGCAAGGGATACTGGCAAGTGCGAGTCCTGGAACAAGACATTCCCAAGACAGCGTTCGTCACCATGGGCGAACATTACGAATTCACCCGGATGCCCTTCGGGATGATGAACTCAGGAGCTACACTGAACAGGATCGTGAAGCCATTGATCCAGGGACTGAACAATGTGACAGCGTATGTGGACGACCTGCTGATCCATACAGAGACATTCGACGAGCATGTGAAGGCTCTCAAGGAATTGCTGCAGAGGATGGACCAAGCTGGATTAACTGCAGGACCATCCAAGTGCCTGATTGGAACGTCTGAAGTGGACTTTGTTGGACACTCAGTGGGAAAGGGTATGATTGGCTTGTTAGAAGAAAATGTGTGTAAGGTGCGAGATGCACCCAGACCCACCACTAAAAAGGAAGTGAAAGCATTTTTAGGACTGGTGGGATATTACCAAGAATTTGTACCTAACTTTGCAGCGATTGCAGCACCACTGTCTGATTTGCTTAGAAAGGGTCAGCCCAATGTAGTTCAATGGGAAGAAGTGCAGGAGAAAGCGTACACTTCTTTGAAGAATGCCATTGTTTCCAAACCCGTGTTATGTTTGCCAGATTTTTCAAAAGAATTTGTTCTAGCAACTGATGCATCAGATCGCGGGTTGGGTGCTGCTCTTATGCAGGAATATGAGGGAAAGTTGTATCCTGTGGCATATGCCAGTCGTAAGCTATTGCCTCGTGAGACGAAATATTCAGTCTCAGAGCGAGAATGCCTAGCCATCGTTTGGGCCGTAAAGAAGTTTACTTTGTATTTGTATGGTAAGGAGTTTGTGCTCCAGACTGACCATAGGTCATTAGAGTATTTGAATTCTGCCAGATTTGACAGCCCAAAGCTATTACGATGGAGTCTATTTTTACAGTCATATAGATTCAGGATTAGGTATGTCAAGGGCAAGGAAAATGTCGGCGCCGACTTCCTAAGTAGAGTGTTTTGAATAGTACAAGTTCAGTGAGATGTATTGTAACCCAGAGTTTTGCCTGTTGGATATGTTTCTGGGATGACTGTATTGTACTGTAATGTATATCTGACTGAGTATTGAATTATTGGCCGGCAGAGAGCCACTATGTATTAGTCATATTTTGATGTTTTCATTATTTGTTACCAATGGGACAATGTAATTTTTGAAGACTGTAACCCAAATGGGAACTGCGAGCAAGCAGAGATTTTGGTACGTTGCATTGATGTAATTTACGAGTGGCCTAAGCTTGGGCAGTATCGGTATTGCTTTGTTATAATTTGTTTGATCTGATATGATGAAGTTTGACCCTGATCAGTGGTCGATATGTGTTGGTATTTTTGCCATTGTATCTATGACTTTATGCATTTGGTATGTAAGACAACCATTGTTATGTACAACGTTATGTGCTATGGTTCGTGCACGAAGTATTTTGTACTCGATGGCCATCGTTTCACCATGGTATGATTTTTAATAGTATCATTGACCATTGTTTCACCACAGTGGTGGTAGTGTACTGGTTATAATAGTAGGTCTACTGTTGACCATGGTTTTGTAATGGTACTGCAATGATATTGTAATGAGATTGTATTAGTGTTATAAGGATACTATGATTGTTGTATTGTACTTAGGATATTGGGAAGACACCTAGTACGTTATTAGCAATGTCTATTGTAAGATTGGAAATGATAAGTATTGTATGATAGTGTAGACGCTTTATGATGTAGATAGTTGAAGAATGTTCAACTTAAATTGGGGAGTTGTGTAGCGTCCCACTAGTTGAACGATCGATATTTTTCTTCCCCCTGCATGACGCGTCTCACTCGGCGACCCCCCCCCCCCCTCTCTCGCCAGCAAGGCCGGTATTTCCCTTTGATGTCGATGTATGGCTTGTTTGTCTCACTGTAGAAAATCTAGAAGCGTCTGAAAGATACTGCAGTGTCCGAGATTACGCTAGGTCGACCTTGAGTGATGTAATGCTGTGACGTGTCTGTGTACGATTGGGTGGCCTGTATGTGTCCCGAACGATCTAGGTCTGTCTCGTGCTTATGGGGCGGTAAAGCCGCTTCCTGAACGTTCCTGGACAGAATATATATAAGGAGGGCCAGGCGAGCGGTAGGTGTGCAAATCGTGGGTGAAAATCGTAAGGTGCAAATCGTAGGTGTGTACATCCAGTTGTAGTAGAAGTGTAGTGCCTTCCCTGATAGGTGTAAGTAACTTGTGGATATCAGCTCGTGTTTACAGTTATTAAAGTTAGTATTAATTGTTCATCGGATCCTGTTATTTATTTCTACAACAGTTCGAAACAGTTTCGTTTTTTAAGGGGTAGACGATCAGTTCATCTGACTCTCCCCATCATAACGTGCTGAAATTTGCATCAACTGTTACAAAGAGCTAAACATAGATCATTCGTGCTCAAGCTGAAACTTGACTGACCGTTGTCACTGTCTTGAAAATTACTGTAACAGTCCAACTGGCAAATGAAACACCGGCTTTGGGTTTCAATTAATTTTTGTGTTCTTTCAGTTTCAAGACAATCATACTGTCACAAATCCCAGACTGGGAGATGCGATGGTTATAACAGGACAACAATCACGAACGAACAAGTATAACACTTAACAGAACAACCCATCAGACTCACACATTTATTAAACATAAATATAAAGATAAGGATAACAGTGCAATTACATACATACATTATATTCTTCAAGTTAACTGCCGTCCACGGCCTTCTCCCGTAAGCACACTTCCTCGGGTCCACAACCCGGTAATTACTTCTAAAGACACCTCGGCCTCAGCCTCTCCACTCAGGGTCTTAATGACACACTAATATTCTTTCACACCACAGTCTCTCAATAGCACCTCCCTATGGCAATACACCTTAGCCTCCTATAGTACCTCACGTGGCCATAGCACGTTAATACTTCAATTCACATGAATATCTCATTCGCACAGTAATACATCCATGTCACAATAGCACATCTTAATAGCACATTACAAGCATATATACATCCCTGTCTGTGGCCAGACTGCCACGACTCATGTGCTGCGACTGCTGTCCTACACCGACAGCTTCACTCCTGGCCTATGTGTGGCCTTCGGCCCTATGCTGGCCTATCCCCTGTGCTCACCGTAGGCGGCGCTTCGGCCCGACCCCGGCACCTACAAAAATAACATTACATTGGTATAATACCATACCATTTCTAATCACTTCACCCCTCATTACAACTCATGAAGCGTACACACAATAGTTCACATTTCACTCACCAAACATCTTACGGTAACACCTCCACCGTATTACACCCTACTCACTCTCGCTACAAATCCAAGAAGCTAACTTCCATCTATCGCTCATGGCGCACATTGCTATATACAGTATCAGGGACTTCCACATTCCTCACATATACTTATTTACATCATGGTCGTAGACGAATATAATACATCAATCATAATTATCAATCATCGTTCCACCTACCAGTCATCACTGGAAAACACTGTCACAATCTCCCGACTGTTCTCACTTACGTCCGTCCCCTGGGACCTTCTAACTTGCAGTGATAGTAGTACAGCGCTCTCGCCTCATGCAGACCCCCCCCCCCACTCACAACATGCACGCTTTTCATTACCCGTGGGCCATGGGTTAACTTTACTCTACCCCCTGCCCCCGTAACTACTGATCCCAGCTCACCTACTCGTGACACATACAATCATAACTGGTGGTGTCCACATGTCCCACTTTCGTCCCAGGTTTTTTATGCATAGATATATCCTTTGAAACTTAATAGTATTAATAATACATTTTTCTTATATAAATGGACTGCAGAGAATGTCCTCTGAAAGCTGCGAGTCTAAACATAGTAATAACTAGATAACCTATCGGGCCTTGCCCGGAATAAACAATCATGTACTTACCCCCCCCCCCTCTCTCTCTCTCTTTCATATAATAAAAGTAATAAACTACAGTCTTGCTTCAAGACTCATGCGCACCAGAACACTACGCACCAAACTGACTGCTTGATACGGTTACTTTTTATGACATGCACGGTACTATATTATATTGCAAGGCGTTATTTACAAGGCATACCTTGAAACTAACTCTAGCGTTATTTTCAAGGCATACCTTAACAGCTTCTGATTGGTCAATGAAACATGCCTTGAAAATAACGCTGGCGTTAGTTCCAAGGCATACCTTGAGTCCAATAAACAATACATAGCTACCCCGGCGGCTTTCCCTGATATGTCAATCTGACTACTACCCAGACGAACATCGGCCTACGGCCTCGATGATACAAACTGACTAGACCCTCACGTCGTTACATATCAGTCTGACAATGCACAGTCTAAGGCTCCACGTTTAGAAATACTGAAACAGTTTCTGATTGGTCAATGAAACATGCCTTGAAAATAACCACTTCGTATTATATTACAAAACAAACATGCAAAAATACAGATGTTACATAGCAATAAACATTGTTATTTTTTAAAAATACATGCTTGAAGTAAACAACTTTTAATTATAGCCATTATCTTCCTTATCTCAATTGCCACCTTCCTACCAAATTTAAGGTCCGGAGAGTGTATAGTTTGGTCAGTGACTCATGCCAAAGGTTGCAAGTTTTTGAAATCTATACTAATAAAAGTGAAACCTTACGACAATTGCAGCGCGTCTTTCGCTATTCCTCTGTTAATGCTGATTCAGTGGCCCTCAGATTTTATACAACGCTTAGTATAGACTGTCGTCGTGTCCCCGGCACAGAAAATAAAAAAAATAATTAATAACTCGCAGAACCTTTGTATTAGTTTCTAGGTTGCGACACATTGGCGTTCGGTCTATTTTTTCGGCAAATTAATGTAACTAAGATTGGTTCCGGTATAGACTGTATCACACTCACAAAACAACTTCCGGTTAGGACTGGTTTGAATGATGAGATTGAGTTCTTCTTCTTCTTATGAAGTTGATTCGTCTATGTAAAAGACGATCCCTCAACTGCACCATATGCAACTCGACGTTACTCCTCTGAGGCTAAAAAACAGGGTAAAAGCCCTGCATATATTAGGACCATTTAAAATATATTCGTTGTGTAAATTCTTTTGTATAAATATCTCTTGGCATCAAGATTGTGCACAGAAATAGACCCGCACCCTAGATACAATGGTAGCTGCAACGGATAATTATGTTCTTTAATTCATTGTCAAAAGCCGCTGCAGGCGATAGTGTTTGGACCTCTGCCGGGAGGTTGTTCCACATCCTGATGACATTAGGGTAAAATGAGTAAAGATGGCTGTTAATCCGTGAGCTTGGGAAAAAGAAAGGGTCTGGAATTGGGAGATTGACGCCGCAGGGCCAAAAGTACAGGTTTGTGTTTTCAATATTATTCCTAGGAAAATATCATAATATTTCTTTTCCATTAACACATGACATTATCACTTCCTGCCATGTGCAAACAAACTAATCCGTGCGCAAATCGTAGCCATTTGACGGGTTCTGGCGGGACGCGCAGGATGTCAACGCGTAAAGGGAGAGCAGCAAAACGTATCTAAAAGCAAACAAACAAACAAAAATAAAATAAAGCTAAAGGAACAGGCAAAATGAAGCAGGTCCATAATAATCACCCAGAACTGAAACTAATCAATCGATTTATCCCGGGCAGGGCCGGAAACTCAGCTAGTATATAATATAATAGATAGTAATAATAAAGATTTTTGCCTTTAATAAATGGACTGCAAAGAATGATTCAGGACATGCCAATAACCACTAACAACGAATTATGTAAAATATTGACAATTCAAAGAATCCATTTTAAATTATCACATTTTTTTAACATAGCAGGTCTATTTCAGGGGAAAAGAGAAGGGCAGGGGTGGAATCGAGTTCTCAGATTTCTCAGGCTACTTTTTAAAGTTTAAGTTATCCAGAATTCGTGTCCGCTCATTATTCACGGTGGGAAGTTTAAAAATAATAAGAACAGTAAAAAAAAAAAGTTCACTCGACATCACTTTTTTACAACACAAATCAATAAATTTTGTATTGATGAACCGAGGAAAGGGTCAGCTAACATTGCATAGTTCTTGAACTTTGTGTACAAAGTGAGCCCGTGGACGGAAAGACCACTCACAGTTGTCATGGGAAATCAATGCGCAGTGCATAATTGCGCAAGCGTTTGTGACTCCATTCATATGTTCCCCACTGCCATAAAAGAATCTCCAGGTAAAATCACTACAGGAGTGCGTGAAATCCTCAGAAAGTCACTGTATGAGTTAAATTCAGTCTCATTATTGGGTTAAAGTGTCAAGATTTCACAGAAATTGCCTATATTTTTAAAGATCGACCAGGCACGATATATTTTTCTTTGAAGTTGAGTTTGAAGTATTATTTTTATCTTTGCAAACTAAAATCACCAATAGTGTAATGAAATTTACACTAGAAAACGTAAAAAAAACAACAATAAAAAAACAACAACAAAAAACAACAGAAAAAGGTATGTGTGCGTGTATGTGTTAGTGTGTGAGGAGTGAGTTAGTGAGTGTGATTGAGTGAGTAAGTGAGTGAGTAAGTGAGTGAGTGAGTGAGTGAGAGTGAGTGAGTGAGTGAGTGAGTGAGTGCGTGAGAGTAAGTGAGTGAGTGAGTGAATGAGAGTGAGTGAGTGAGTGAGAGTGAGTGAGTAAGTGAGTGAGTGAGTGCGTGAGAGTAAGTGAGTGAGTGAGTGAATGAGAGTGAGAGAGTGAGTGAGTGAATGAGCACAATAAGAACAATAAAATGCGACTTGGATACCATAAAACTAGGTCTGTACTGTAATAACACTCATTTATGTAGAGCCTCTTTCGGTCTGGTATAGTATAATAAAAATACGATAAGAGAATAATAACAAGCTTATTAATCTTCTACACCAAAAAAGAAAGAAAGATACATTGTAGAGAGGAAGGAACACAAGAAAAAAGAGAGAAAGGAAAAGAGAACGAAAGAAGGAAAGAACTACAGAAGGAAAAGAAGACAGAAAGAAGAAAGAATGAAGGAACGAAAGAAAGAAAGAAAGAAAGAAAGAAAGAAAGAAAGAAAGAAAGAAAGAAAGAAGCCGAATATTCTGTGAACAAATGTCAAGTACACATGAATATTATGAATTATTTAACCACAGCACATTGGAATATTTTGCAAACAAATAGTCTGAAGACAATACAAATCAAATCTTATTTAGATTTCATTAATACCAGATTAAGTTTGAATTTGAATCTTTTGGCCCGGCTGGACGAACAACCCAAATTTGATATTTTTGTGACATTTAAAAATAATAAACTTTTCATCGGCCACCCAGTGGTGTGTAGCGTGGGTGGCACCACATGGGCAGTTGCCATGTGCAAACAATTCTTAGAGGGGGGGGGGGGGGAATTCAAAACTATCAGTGTTTCGTCTGTCGGTCGTGAAAGATTATTCTGAAAACTTCCATTAATCAAAATGTATCCTAATGTATCAGAGGTGTACAATGAGCCATGAAAGAGTGAGTAAACTAGCAATACTGTGCACGGCAGTTTCAATGTAGATTTCAATACTGTCATCGAAAAATATGCACAAATTCAAACCAGGCGATTTGAAGTAAATTTGAATGTATAATACTAGATAAATACACTCTGATTTCATCAGTATTCTTCGTAAAACACAATACAAGTGGGGGGTCGTTAAGGGGTTCACTTCTGGACTGGTGGATAAACTAAGCGAGTGCAAACGGTTCGCTAATCAGGTGTAATACTTGCCTTGCCTCAGGCGCAGGCAATCTATACTACGCCCCTGCTGTCACTACAAGAGCCTACACGCACACAGACACACATGCACACACAGAGTGCCTGCGGTTCGTTTCGCTTTCGGCGGTTTTGCCGAATGACAACAGTCTGGTCTTATCGAAAAGCCGAGATTTCTTCACAGCGCCTTTTAGAGGGCACAGTGCTTCCGTTTTCGCTTTGTTTCGTTGTTAATCGCGACTGATGTCTTTCGCCGAAAGCGAGCCTAAAGCGAAACGAAACGAAAGTCACGTCAGCGTTGCCGAAAACTGCAGTAATTGGTTCTGACTAAAAAAAAAACTGTTTTCTTTTTTTTGTTTGCCCTAACTGGTATAGTGAAGATGACTTTTTGAAAGTTTTGAAACTTTGCTATTCGATTATTTTTCCTGTTGCGAGTCTAGAACCACGAACCTTCGGCGCGCCATTGAATGTAGTGGAACATGCATATAAAAATTGATCTTTCGAATGTTTGAGTTACTACAGTCATTAGTGGTGCACTGTAACATAGATTCATGAACTGAAATAAATAACAAGCAGATGCAATTTCGGCCTTGCAGACAATATAGTGTCTTTGGGCTTCAGTTTGTAATGTATGGTCAACCTTTCAAAACACTCTGGTGGCAGTTTTACCAGGGTTACTCTGGCTGGCGAGCTGTAGAGAAATCCTAATGTAATCCCAACTTTGAACCTAAGCCCAAATCTAACCCTAGACCTAACTATAATCTTCACTCAAAACCTAACCCTAACCTTAGCCTTTATCCTAACCGCAATCCTAATCCTTACCATTGTACCTGTGCAAACATTAACGCTGCCTACAAAACAAAAATCCAAACTGGTTATGTTTTGTAGCACAGCGTTTTCAGAAAGAACGAGATTAACATGGACTTTACCGTAAACTGTTGGATACATTTGAAATGTTGCATGGGCTCACATTTCGCAATAAATCTTGTGGAAATGAATGTTTATTTATTAGACTGAGCCTGGTTTTGAGTTTGCTGCTTTCCGCTTTTTGAAAAAAAACAAAAAAACAACGAAAAAACAAAGCATGTAACCAAGTAATTACAATACGTTTATTCTACAGTACTAATTAAAAGACTAAAATATACACAACATCATGTGATACTAGACTCTCTGTGTAGTTTGGTGCGTGGATGTTTTGTTTCATGAGTGTAACATATCGTTTTCCCGTCCAGGATGAGCACACATCTCAGCGCTTCACATAGAAAGCAAGACGATAGACAGAATACAACATAATGACAAGATAGACGGAGATCCTGCCAGTACTGTAGTGCCCGCCCACCATTCACTCACTTCCAAAAGGTTTAACCCTTTGCCTGCTACACAGATTTCCACTCATATGCCAGGTGCAAAAGGGGACAAAACCAGCAAATATAAAAAAAAAATACACACCATGGATCCCAAGCTTTCAAAATACACGCAAATGACGCAAGTGAGTAGGGGAACTGGCTAGGAATTATAAAACAATCATTATTCGGGAATTGTCTCCATAATTATGATCACTTAAGAAATGCATATGAACTAGGCCCAGAACAGTTCCGGGCACATGGCAGTACAGTGCGATTAGACATCCTGGAGCTGTTCCGGGCAAAGTCGGGAAGGGGTTAATATTAAATAAGACCTCAAGCAAACTTTGAGGTAAATCCAGTGGATAAGACTTAAAGCAAACTTCCAGGTAAATCCAGTGGATAAGACTTAAAGCAAACTTTCAGGTAAATCCAGTGGATAAGACTTAAAGCAAACTTTCAGGTAAATCCAGTGGATAGGACTTAAAGCAAACTTTCAGGTAAATCCAGTGGATAAGACTTAAAGCAAACTTTCAAGTTCATCCAGTGGATAAGACATAAAGCAAACTTTCAAGTTCATCCACTGGATAAGACTTAAAGCAAACTTTCAAGTTCATCCAGTGGATAAGACTTAAAGCAAACTTTCAAGTTCATCCAGTGGATAAGACTTAAAGCAAACTTTCAAGTTCATCCAGTGGATAAGAATTAAAGCAAACTTTCAAGTTCATCCAGTGGATAAGACTTAAAGCAAACTTTCAAGTTCATCCAGTGGGTAAGACTTAAAGCAAACTTTCAAGTTCATCCACTGGGTAAGACTTAAAGCAAACTTTCAAGTAAATCCACTGGATAAGACTTAAAGCAAACTTTCAAGTAAATCCAGTGGATAAGACTTAAAGCAAACTTTCAAGTTCATCCAGTGGGTAAGACTTAAAGCAAACTTTCAAGTAAATCCACTGGATAAGACTTAAAGCAAACTTCCAGGTAAATCCAGTGGATAAGACTTAAAGCAAACTTTCAAGTAAATCCACTGGATAAGACTTAAAGCAAACTTTCAAGTAAATCCAGTGGATAGGATTTAAAGCAAACTTTCAAGTTCATCCAGTGGGTAAGACTTAAAGCAAACTTTCAAGTAAACCCAGTGGATAAGACTTAAAGCAAACTTTCAAGTAAATCCAGTGGGTAAGACTTAAAGCAAACTTTCAAGTTCATCCAGTGGATAAGACTTAAAGCAAACTTTCAAGTTCATCCAGTGGATAAGACTTAAAGCAAACTTTCAAGTAAATCCAGTGGGTAAGACTTAAAGCTAACTTTCAAGTTCATCCAGTGGATAAGACTTAAAGCAAACTTTCAAGTACTATGTAGCGCCATAAGAGTTATTAAAATATAAAAGCAGAACATGCTATTTAAACATTTTGACCATAGGAACAACATGATTGGCCACCCAGTGCGTTTTTTTCATGTCCTTTCGATTTGAAGTCCACAAAATAAAGAGGGGATCTTCATACTGATAAGAAAGGGGTAGAAAAGCCCTTGAGAGTAGTTCCCTATTCTGTGGTGGCCCCAACTGTGGATAAAGGGATATTATTCCACATCTAAGAATTTGGGCTGCTGCATGAAGATGCCATGGACCTAAGCATTTTCCGAGCAATCTTGTGTTGAAGACTTCAGTTTCAAAAATCTGCTCTGTGTCAGACAGTGGTATATCAAGAGGAGAATCTGAAACCGAGACAATCTGGGAAATTATTGTACTTCTATCTATATCGCTACCCAATGACAGGAAGTCTGGATCAAGATACAAATCTTTGTTTGATACAAGTTCATGGATTAAGCGACAACGAATCTGCATGTGGCAGTTTTCTGTCCCAAACACCAAAGTACTCAATGATCTGGCAACACAGTTTCCATCACCAATTGTTAAATTTGGTAAGTAACCATGAGGAGAGTTTGGAGGAGCTATTTTCAAGGCCTCAGTATCCAGGTTTATTTTGACAGGTTTAGGGTCAATTGATATTGGAGCAAATATTTGTTTCGAACATAGAGCCTGCATTTCGAGAAAAGAAGAGCAATTCTCCAGATCATGATAAAAATCCAGAAACAAATGTTTATCTGATTTTGATTTAGTCAAAATTTTGCTGAATAGCTGCCTCTTCACAGGCCTCTTCATATTCACACAGTCTTCACCTTCAGAAAGGTTTCCATCCCCACTGACACATTCCTCCTCAACAGCATCACCCCCCTCAATATTTCCATCCCCACCAACAAATTCCTTCTCAATAGCATCACCCCCATCAACATTTCCATCCCCACCAACAAATTCCTTCTCAATAGCATCACTCCCATCAACATTTCCATCCCCACCAACATATTCCTCCGCAACAGCACCATCAACATTTCCATCCCCACCAACACATTCCTCCTCAATAGGATTTTCATCCTCGCCAACTTCAAAAATAACAACACCAGTATTTTCCTTGTGAATATCACCACCATCAACACTATCATCTTCACACCCAGCAATCTTACTTTTAGTCATTCTTTTCGCTTTGCTTCTCTTCACACCAGTGTTGTTTTTCGTAAGCCACAAGCTTTCTTGAAATTTGGGAACATTTTGAGAAGCACATTCAATATGTAAGCCTGACAAGCATTTAGGACAAAAGCAGGACAGCTGCCTTGTTGCTATCTTTCCCTCCCTGAGGAATTTGAAAGAGTGTAATTTCTTAATTCCTTTCAAAAGTGGGACGTCAGTTGAAGTGACTGAGCGATCAACTGCACCATTTTCTACCAGATGAAATGTCCTAATGCAGTGAGAACAATTCTCATTTGAAAGCTGAAACTGGCTTTGCAAATACTCAAAAATATCCTGGGCATTGGTAAGTGTGGCTCGACAAGAAGCAACAGACTGTGAGAGAAATGATTTGACAACACCACCACTGGAGTCACATTCACTTTTTCCATGGCGTTCGCCAAAGAAACATCTTTCAAAATCATATGTCTGAGCCAATCTACCTAAGTGGTAAACTGGTAACCTTGATTTATACTGTGAACTACAATTGTCTGAAAAAATGATGAAATGCAAATTAGAATTCATGGACTGAAGTGTATCATCTAAAACATATTGAACAAAATGTGAATCATGCTTCAAGTCATCAGATATGTAGACCCTGTAACAAGTCTGTTTTTTCAAGCAGTGTGAACAATGAGTGTAAATAACAACAGGATGAATGGTGACCTGATGTAATCCATAGTAAGCCGACTGAGCCTGATTCTGAAACTGACAGGTGTAATTTTCAGCATAATCAAGTACAATAAGTGCACAATCTGTGGGCAAAGATGACTTTAATGAATTAAATTGATGACGCTGCCATTTATCCAAAAATCTGTGAAGGGTGAAAACCTGCATGCAAGAAACAAAAGTAGAAATCAAGTCACGCATTGAACAAGTTCTGCTAATCAGGTTGGTCTTTTTACCTTTGCATCTCTCATCGGCAACTTGATCCCAATATTTATATGTCACTGATGCTGTGAGGATACACTTTGCCTGTAAATTTTCCTGAAGTAAGTGAGTTCCACACTTGTTGCATTTCCTTTCAACACATTTAAGTGAGGGCCAGTTACCTTCATAAGGGCAAAGAGTGGAATTTAAAGCATCAGTGACAGATGATAGGGACCCTGCTACACAAAGAGGCTTAAACATTAACTGCATGTTCTCACAGGTCTCACATAAACACTGTCTGAGCTTCATGCTTTTCATTTTTAAAACATGTTTAGGCCTACACCTAAAAAAGTTTCGCTTTGAAACCTTACATGAAGGGTATTTCGACACAAAATCCAAATATATCAGTGAAATAGGTCTATTCAACACTTTTCTCTGTTTTTTCAGTCTCTTAGAATAAAACCTCTTGTCGGGTATGTCTACAGCAACTGTATCATAAAAAGACACAATCTTCTCTTTGATGGCACTGTGTTTTTTCTTTCTTGGCTTCTTGGCACTTTGTTTAGGGGGCTCACAGCTGTCTTCTTCCTGACATGATCTACTGAGTCGAAATAGTTTCTTCTTTGTATCAGGAGAGCAGGAGTTGATCAGCTGTTTCATTATGAAAAGTTTAGTTTTCTTTGATTTAGGCAAAGTTTTGTTAACTCTCCAAACTGCACTGTACTTTGCACTTTTTGTTGGAGATGCCTCACTGCTAGCTAAAGGAGTTGTGAAGGATGTTGGAGTTGACTGTTGTGAAGGAAGTTCTGTTGACTGTTGTGAAGGAAGTGATGCTGACTGTTGTGAAGGAAGTGATGTGCTTGATTTTTTCTGTCTCCTCCGTTCATTTTCCCTTTGGTTTATGGCTGCCCTCTCTACTGGAGTCATGGATGCCCTCTGAATTCGTTTTCTTTCTCTCCAGTAGCTGCGAGAGTCTTGCACACTCTTTCGAGTGACCTTTTTAGGTTTCTGTATGTGATTAGGATGTGGGCTGGGCGAATCTTTTTTGGCTGCTTGCTTTGCTCTCCTGAAATAAAGAAAGTGAATAACCTTTAATTACACACATCTGTGTAGAATTGGGGGATTTCTGTCTCTTTAGACCAGTTTGTTTCATAAAGTCACCCCTCTCATCACGTCCAGGGAGATCATTGCGGGGATGTCTTGTCTTTACCAGATAGACCTCCCAGGCTACTACAGTAGTAATGTCAGTCATGTTGGAACATTTTTTTGAATTTTTCTTTTGTAATTTAAAGTATCAATATGCCATCTGATTCATGGAGTCAACACTTTGTTTTGTGTGTGACTGTAACATGACGCAATCTGGGGTGTTTATTGCTCACCTTCAGCCATTTCCAATGTCCAGTGCACGGAACTGCATACTTTTAAAGTGCACCTTTGATTTTGACAGATAAGCCACAATCATTGACTTTTTCTGATGCTGTAATCCTGAACTGTGCAAAGGATGTTTTTGTTTCCATTTGCCTTCTGGTGCTGATGCAACCAGGAGTAAACAAAGCCTTTTGTGGCAAACTGTGGACTCGAAAGGCTCTATTGCAGCATTAAAGAGCAGTCTTGAAAGTAATGAGAGCAAAATGTAGCACTCAAAATAACTGCACAGATAAGTGCTGAAATTACCTACATAATGAAAAACAACTCACCTCAATTCCCTTTGCCTTTGGGTCTTCCTCTCTTGTCTCACTTTCTTTTGATCGCCCGACAAATTATTCAGATAAGTTGACATGTATGATTTCTGTCTCTGTTTGTACTCCTCCCATTGTTGAGGATTCACCTTTAGCCTCTCTCTATATTCAGCTTGGTATGCTGCACCACTTTTTCTTTCTGGCTTCTTGCTCTTAAAGTTCAAAGCAACGTGCCTCAATTCCATGCCAAACTTTGAACTATCCTGTCAACAGAAATGTAACCAAATTAGAAAGTAGATCAAAATTAATTGCTTCATAAAACAATGTCATTATTTAATGAAGCGCTACCCTCTTTACATTTTTCCTTACACCTACCATACTGAATTGGACAGCATATTGGCTGTCATACATGTACATATCAAATTTTAATTATTTCCTTTTCTTATATTTCTTTATCAAGCAGTTTAGTAAAAATACCTAGACCTCACTTGAAAGAACTTCAGATACTGTAAAGCAGAATTAGGCAGAAATAATATTTAATGCTTTTATTCCCTTGATATTTTTGATTATATGGCTTTTCTCCTTACATGGCTACAACTAAGTAAGATTCAGTTTAAACTGAAATGACGAAGAAATGTATGAGCACCTTTATATTAAAAAGTGTCAATTGCTAAATATCCATCACGTTCCTCTACTTTTTTCTGCTTAAAAGAAAAATTATATCAATGCAATGGAGCATCTCAGTCACAGTTACCATTCCTTCCTATTGCTAACCAGATCCATGAGTCAAGCACATCATTTCTCTCATTAGCCTATAATAGATTATGAAAAATATAAAAAGAATCTTGGGGACAAGGTAAATCTCTTCCTTCTTCCAGCAAAAACAAAATTGTTTTGATTTTTTAAATAAAATAGCTGTCCTCTGAATATTTTGAAGCCTATGTCAAACAGACTTTTGATTTTTGCACTTGCAACAGAATTTCCTCATCTAAATCAAAATTACAGTCTAGATCTAGTGTAGAAAACATCCTTAGTAAGCTTAAAAATATATTAATTTCCTTTATTTTGCACAGCAAACACATACTTAAAACTTATCCTTAAGGGACTGTCTTCTTGGCATTCTTGAGGCAAAGTAAAAAAAACAACATATGGACACTTATAAACTGGAAAATTGCTAACCTATGACAAAACAAATCCATTCCGTTAAAAATTACATTATTCCCAGATAAACACGGGTTAAAAATATTTCTACATGCTGTATGAGAGCTGAATTTCCTTACTTGGCCTCAATGGACAACACAAAATGGCTGTCCTGCTTCTGATTTAAAAAACAAGTAATATGGTTTGGCACAAATGTCCAAGCAGCTGCACTAGTTTAGCTTAAAACTGAACTTGATTTAAATGCTTTCATGTCATCATGTATTAGATCTAGACCTAAGCCTTGCTGAGTTTTTGAAAGATAACTTTAGCTTGAAATCCCTTACTTGGTTTCAATGCATGTCAATGGACTGCGAAACACAACTGTCCAGGCAACTTATTGAGGAAAAGTCAAATATTTATTGCAGTGAGATGGGAAATAGTCAGAATGAGAAGAAAATAAAAGAATACAATATAATCAGTGGTAACGTTTAACATGGTGATCAATTGTCGTCTATTTATGAAATGTATCTCTTTGGGGCCAATTCATGTCCTTACTAGGACCTCGCTGGACAGCGTAACTGATCAACAGATGGATACTGATTTGCTGTCCTGTTATGATTTCTGAAGATAAGTAAAACAAGTTCGCATGTGCTTATTGGTAATCTTTGACACATCTAATGCTAAACTGGATATATATTTTTCTGTTGTTTCCTTGTGCTAGTTGATAACACAAGTGATAATATATTATTCGAGTTTAGATCAGTACCTAAATTCATTTTACTTGGCCTCAGTCACACTCAGTGGACTGTTTACAAATTGCGGTCCACGTCATTTTGAAGACCGAGTCAACAAACATTGCCATGTTAGGCACACAATCCACTCAATATATCAAAATATATATTTAAAACAAAATTCATAAGAGCAAACTTACCATTATTGAAAGGGTTCGTTGTGTGTAAAGATCAATCTTCTTCAAGGCATGTCGAAACTTTTACTCGATCTTCGCTGAAGCTGCGGGACAGCGGCATGGCGTACGAAAGAGTTGTCTCGCATTTCGCGCGGTCATGAGTAAAACGAGATGCTATTAATTTGTTTTTAATTCTTTTTTTTTTCTTGTTTTCTGTTATTCATTCAACTGTGTATGTAGAAAACAAGGTTAGCATACGGAGGTTTGAAAAAAAAAGAATGTTATAAAAATTACTTCCTTCATCTTACTTTGCCTCAAAAGTTGGACAGGAATTCGAACATTCCATTTGCCAAAATTCTTTTTCCAAATTCATTGACGGTCTTTAGAAATGAAACATCCTCGATCACTTCCTTTGTCCTTAAGATTTACTGATTTGAAAGTTGTTCATAATTTGTGAGCATAATCTGGCAGTTTTTATGTTTTCAATTTTTACGGAAAGTTGGACAGCAAAAGTGAGGCATGGGTAATATAAATTTATTACGTCCAAACAATCATACAAACATCCGTCGTTTTTGTAAATGGACTAAAAATGTCAGTTTTGATTATTTTTTATCAATTTCTGGTGGCTAAAGCTATTGTTTGTATTCCTAAAGCTTTAATGTAGTGGTCTAGACAGAACATGTCATTTTTGAGAGATTTTGGCCCCTTTTTTCAACCCACTTTTTCATACATTAAAATCAATATCTTTGAAACCAAGAAACTTTAAAAAGTACAAATGTCTAAGATGATAAATCAATCAATTTTCTACTAAATGAGCATAAAAAAATACCCCTTTGCATACACATAATGATTAAATTAGCTTTGTTCATGTCAGATGGTTGCTCATTTCCCTTATTTGGCAATGAGTCTACTGCAAAAATGGTGGTTTAATTGATAACTGGTTCCATGTATGATTCTCTTAATACGCATCGCAGAATCTTTTCTTTTTTTTTACTCAAATAAAATCCTTAAGTGTTTTATTTATTATTTAAACTCATGTCTTTGCTGGCGCTCGTCCTTCAGAAGTTGCGTGGGAGTTTACCAATGGGGGAAATTCCTGGGAGTTACGTTTTGTCATCAAAGGACCACATTATCCTCACAAACAACAATTTAATTTTGTACATACAGTCGGTTTTCAGATGGTTGACGGCCCATCCATTTAATGTAGCAAATGACAACTGAAAGCAGACCGGGGCTACAGAAGAGCAAACTAATCTGACAGTACTGATTATCCTTGAAACGTCGATAATCCGCATTTCCATTATGCAATTATTATCCCTTATCAAATACTGAGCAAGTTATATTATTTTTTAGTTTGTTCTATACACAAAATTCCATTTTGATACTACACCCGAGCAAATCTCTAGAGCTTAAATACTTTATACCTTTGTCTTTTTACTTGAATTTTTGTTTTCATATCGTACATTTACATTTGCCTGCTTTCTTCCATTCCTACAATCTTGCTGACGTGCGGAATTGTACAATCATGTTTGGTAACAAAGACTATACAAAAACGCACTTTCAGATCTATTCTTTGTGCCAGTTGGTGAAAAAGCTCAGATAAAAATGTAAGGCTAAAAATAATCAGCGAGTGAACGGTAGACTAGGCTTAGCAACGGTTCCTGTATAAATGAATATTACGATCCGTGGGTTTTACCAGATAGGTGACATTTGTGTGGGGAGAGTTTGTGATGTAGCTAAAGTTAGATCAGTCGTCCACAACCTTTTCTCAGGCCATTGCGCCGCATGTTTGAATTTGTGTGTCATAGCCCGCTTCTCTATCCTCTCATTC
>OZ007582.1:2147500-2190000 GCA_963931925.1 Onchidella celtica | reverse complement strand
TCAAAGCCCACGGGATAACAATATCAAATCTATCTATATTAAAAAAAACCACAAAAACTCGCCCGATTTGTAAGAAGACCCGGTGGCTCCTATACAGCTCGCATTTGTGTGAAATTTGGAAAGACTCCCCGCCCCCCTTTTTTTTTTCATCAGGGGAATGCTCGTTTTTTTCGTTTGGGAACTTGGAATGATGGAGAAGTATTTTTCTGAGTTTGCTTTGTGTCGCCGATTTCGCATCCCCCTTCAGTAGTAGTTGCGGTTGTAGTAGTAGTGGTAGAAGTGCTTTATTTCTAGTTGTAGCATTAGTAGTAAAAGTAATTATAGTTGAAATAGAAGTGATCGTTGTTGTAGTAGTAGAAGTAGAAGTAGTATTAGTAGTGGCAGTGCTAACAGTAATAATTGTAGTAGAATCAGTAATAGAAGTAGTTTTTGTTGTTGTTTTTCAGTTGTAGTAGTTAAAAGTAGTAGTGTAGTAGTATTTGTAATGGTAGTAGTAGTAATAGTTGTAGTAGTAGTAACAGTAGTTAAAATGATAAAACTAATAATAATAACAGTCTATTAATAATAATAATGATACCGATACAGTATGGAGTCTCTACTTTCACAATAATTAGTAATAACAGTCGTGTCTGTTTATTAATATTTGACATTAGATGTTGTTATATTACATGAATGAGAAGCTCCAGGTCTTAGCAAACACACATGGAAATATCAAAGTATCTGCTCCCTGCTTTACTTGTATGATACTGTTACAGAAGGACGTAACTGCAAATACTTTGTCCAGCATCAGGTTGACTACACTTAAATACTTTGATTGAAAATGGAAATTTTCCAAACTGACATTGATGATGGAGTATATTTAGGTAGAGCCTGTCTGCACAAAGTGGATGAGAAGCATTTTACAATGAAATGGCTACATCTCTCTCTCTCTCTCTCTCTTTCTCTCTCTCTCTTTCTCTCTCTCTCTCTCTCTCTCTCTCTCTCTCTCTCTATCTATCTCTCACACAGTGTGTGTATGTCTATGAGCCCAAAGCCCTCTATATTGAAACAGTTACAGCTTTCTTTCTCTCTCTCTTTCTCATTCTCTCACAGAGTGTGTGTATGTGTTTTATGTCTATGAGCAAAAAGCCCCCTATATTGAAACAGTTACAGCTTTCTCTCTCTCTCTCTCTCTCTTTCTCTCTCTCTCAGTCTGTCTGTCTCTCTTCGTCTGCCGCTGTCTTTGTCTCTTCTCTTTCTATGGCCCAAAGCCCTTATATCATGAAATAGCTCTCTCTCTCTCTCTCTCTCTCTCTCTCTCTCTCTCTGTCTGCCTGTCTGCTTGTCTGTCTGTCTGTCTCTCTCATACTTACTCTTACGTATAAACACATTTATCTCTCACATACACACTTTCAAAATACACCTACAAATATATTCTCATGCTCTACAAAACTTACAAAGTGTAAGGGAGACAGAATCAATCGTTAAAGTTTTCCAATCTCACCGAGTCATCCTCCTATCATAATTTCTAAACAAGGTTTGACCCACTGATTTCCAGTGCTATTTCACAAGTTAGAGTGGGAAACAGTTTGCTCACATTCATATTTGTGACCACCAGCTTCTGTCACAGCCTTATACTACATTCATTTTTTGACCGTTACAATAATTCTGTGATATTCCTTCGTTTCTAGACTGATCATTGCGCAACAGACCCGAGTCCTAGGAACTATTAGTGAAACCAGCACTACTCAATGTATTTGATGCAGGTTGACATTGCTATAATTGCACTGAAAACACACGCACCGTCCGCCGCCTCTCTGAATCCCACGCTACGCCACCGATGACATTCAGAGTTTGCTGGGGCAGATAACGCAGGCGTGGCCCGTGATGTTCACGAAAGTCAAGTTGTGAAACAAACTAACTTTTCTTGGAGTGAAATAGTTGATTGACATGGCGAAACCTGAAATCCTTTCTATTTTTTGTTCTTTTTTTTTTTTTTTTTCGGAAGTAGGAAAGGGAAAACGAACCTTTTTCCCCCCAAGAAATTATCAATACATTCGAGAAACTGGTTGGAAAGTAGAACAATTAATGAAAGAAAAGAAAAGAAATAAATAAAACATAAAAAGGGTGAGAAAAAAAGATCAATAACTGAATGACCCAGTTGATAAACCTGTGAGATTTGAAAACACAAGGACTATAAAAGATATGTAACAGATTCTTCAAATTTTCTGTAGAATAATAATGTGCACGACGATTGCATTACATAATCATCAAACCAAATGAGGTAACATGGATGGGTTACTCATGTGATTGAGAGATGATGTGGCCCAGTTACTGACAGAGGGAAGGTCCTCCCTCCCCGGCCCCCGCCCCCAGAAAAAGAACCAACAAAACTTCCGATTTTGAAAGACATGTCATCGGAAATGATGACATATTTGGTAGAGGACTAAAGGGGAAAATGTGCAACATGAACCAGGCTATGACTTTAGGCTTTCTGATAAATAGATAGATAGATAGATAGAAGGTAGACAGATAGATAGATAGATAGATAGATAGATAGATAGATAGATAGATAGATAGATAGATAGATAGATAGATAGATAGATAGATAGATAGATAGATAGATAGATGGATAAATAGATAGATTGCTCGACTGATCGATAGATAGATAGATAGATAGATAGATAGATAGATAGATAGATAGATAGATAGATAGATAGATAGATAGATAGATAGATAGATAGGCAGATAGATAGACAGATAGGTAGACAGATTTATAGATAGATAGATAGATAGATAGATAGATAGATAGATAGATAGATAGATAGATAGATAGATAGATAGATAGATAGATAGATAGATAGACAGAGGCAAGAGACGTTCCGACAGAGGTAAGAGATATTAAGAAAGAGGATAAAATATTTGGTAGAGATAAAAACTAACATCTTCCACTTAGATAATGTAGTTACAAAATGTTCTACCCTCAAGGCTCAGGACTCACCGATTTCTTACTTCCGTCAAATTACCGATGTTTTTATGAAATATTTTACATTGTCTCTAATATCTAAAAATACGACCATGTCCATGTTAAGCTGGTAGTTCCGGAAATATATAGCACGTTGTAAATAACTTCTATATATAGCCTGTATAGAAGATGTGTTTGGTCCGCAATACCTTCAGTGAGAGACACAAAAATCGACATTCCCCACATGATAACAGACTGAAGCTAAGAAAGTAGATCCTGTGCTCAAGTTTTTCTCCCGGCGTCGTATTTTAGCCTAATGCGACTGTTGGGTCTAGGAGAGAAAAAACAAATTTCTTTGACAAAATGCCGTAACTCTTCTCGTAATTTTTGGCCTGGCGTATTGTTCTGGACTAACTGGCCCGCTAACTTGGGGAGTACACAGATATGATTTTCAAAGCTGTGTTTCGATCACCAATGTGGAAACTGAGGCGCAGAACGAAATTTCCTGTCATACTTTTTAATTCTACTGGAAGAAAATACGTTGTTGTTTCTTTCCGCTCTAATATGTCGGAATATTCTCTTCTGTTTAACTCAGTTGTGGCTCAAAATCAACGAAAGTATTGAAAGTATAGCGAACCTGAAGATCCTTTTATAATTTGCCCGCGTACACCTTTACGTCTTTCTATACGTAATCTGATATTTTGTAGTATTTAAGGCTCTGCGGTCAAAAAGCCTTTCGTGATTACATTGGAGGCCTTACTTCCTTTATAATTAGTTGATGATACCAGAGAGTATATATAGAGAGAGAGGGTTCACTATTGGTCGATTTGCACTGCGAGACACGGAAGGCTCTGCGAAACCACTGTTAGCATGGAGCGGAAAGTAGGTTGCTGCGGTAAACAATACCCGTTTGTGCATTTCCACGGGGCGTAGGAGCTTACAAACGGTTGTAAATAGTTTCAATCAGCCCAAAAATATGAACAAACCACAGTAAACAGATATGCACATTATCTTTGGTGAAGAAGGTCTCTTTCAATTCTTCAATTTCTTGTTTACCGCAGCAACCTAGTTTCGTGATTTGGCGGAAGTGAGACCTCTCTATACATCTATACTCTCTGATGATCCCCACCGCAGAGTGGTTTTGAAATAGTTATTAACCTCCCGTGTTTTGGTCTGTAATGTTTTGCTAGACCACAGTATATTAAATCACATTAACCTTTATGCGCCATGTCGCGCTGGAACAGTTTATTCAATGAATCCGCCAGGCAGGAGGCCGTGGTATGGTCTGCCTACGTGCCATTTTGTGTGGAGAAAGCACTTCGACCACGATACTTTTGAAAAGCATGATTTTCGATAGACTGACTCGCTTTAACACAACTTCTATTGATGAAAAATAACTCAGAGTTCATTTTCTGGCACGCTAACACTAGCACCAGGTGATGGGGTGGGGGTGAGGGGACACACTTTCAGCTATATCACTGGTTTCTCTAAGGATAACATGAGTTGCCCTCCCCGTAGCGAAAGGTAAACTACAGGTCGTCCCGGCTGGAAAATGTAGGGTAGAGGACGAACAGTAAGTTTGTCACTGCTGTGAATAAAAGGTAATGACTCCGACACTAATGTTAAGCAGCAGCGGAGTTAACGCACTTGATCGGAATAATCGTTATAATTGATAGTTTTGGCACTTTGACAATCAGATGCTTCATGGGACCCCACTTTCTATCTCTATCCCCCCCCCCCTCCCCCATGTCATCTCAGCCCCCTGGCTCCCATGCCTATGTGTGCATCTCCCACTCTTGGCTGAAAGCGGTCTCTCCCTGAAATAACTATTTTCTAACATCATTTTTGTTATCATTTTTTTAAAACGAAACTATACCAAAAAAAAATAGATGTATATTTGATGAAGTATAATATCAAACAGGTAATTTGCGCCAGCCACAAAAATGCCATTTTCTACACATACACGGTTTTATCGTGTCGAAGTTGAATAGACCAGCTGTCTTTTCTTTGTGTATTATAAGCTCATGGAATCATCAGATCTCAAAGTCATGTTATCCTTAAAGCTACTATTATCTATACGTGTACAAATATCACGTTATATTTAGTGTGTTTTTGTCGGAAATGCGTATTATACCAATAGAATGATACACGCCGACCACATTGCATTTCAAAACAAAACAAAAAAATGAGCCTCGTGATGTTGCAAACAAAACAAGTTGTTGTAGCCAGCGGATCTCCACAGTCCATGCGATCTATGCCTGGTAGCGAAAGCCCCAGGATTTCGCGGTGTCAGGTTCTATTTTTGGACAGCAGTGGCCAAAGATAGAGAGACATTCGTAGGGAAAGCAAAAATTCCAGGGCAGACCTGTCGAAGAAGTTGGGGGTTTGGTGTGGGTGGTTTGGGCTGCGTTGATTAGAAGATATGACGCGAACTGAAATATGGGCGACTTAGCATAAAGATAAATTTTATACTGTTAAAGAGTAAACAATGAAAAAAGGGAAAGATCGGGATATATCTGGAGGGGAATTTGAGGGGAATATCACGTATAAAATGCGTCAGGAGCTGTCATTGCAAAATAAAGTTTACATTAGGGGAATTAGCACAGACAGATGACGACTTGAAACTTTAATGCCATTATTAGTTGAGCTGAATGCAAGGTCAACTGACGTGGATAATTAATTAGCGGCATCCGGTGCCTTGTTGTTGGCGATATGGTGTTAAAGACCATGGTATTTAATAACCAGTGGTGGTAACACTTGTTTGTGGTAACACTCGTTTTCATTGTGACCCTGAAGTTTGACGTAAGTAAGAGTTAACGTGACGTAAATTATGTGTTTTGATTTCTTTGCGCGACAAACTTTTGTACGTCCCAACTCAGTGCGTTTTAATAGCGTACCGTGCTCTGATTTCGTCGGGTCAGTGCAAGAAGTGATCATTTTCTTTGCGCACTGAACTGACTATTCATTCTTGCAAAGTAGAGGAATTGTTGTCAATGTAAGAATATCGCAATCTTAGTTCTCCTTTGTTCCAACTCCACTTTTTGCACAACTGAAAAATGCTACGTTAAAGGTTTGCGGCTGTAGTATTATGATAAGGAGTTGGAATAAGTCGGAACTGTGAAACAGCTTGATAAGTGCCACAAATCATTTTAAACTAGTGTCAAAGTGTGCATGTGTTATACCTCCTCTACATACTTAAAGATCTCCATTTTTGCAGAAAATAGAGATAGAGCAAATAAGGACTCAGATCGCGATATTCTTATCCTGCTGCAATGGTAACCTTTGGAGGATAGTCAGTAATATGTGGAAATCATGAAGCATTCAAACTGGAAATACATCCTGGTGAATAAGGAACAATTCTTTGTACAGCGTCCCGACACGGTCACAATGTGATTCTTCGGTTCAGTGTGGTGATTCAAGATCAGTGTTAGTGATGACGTATTCTGCTGTCCACCCGATGGATGAGTAGACAAAAAGGCTATTTTTTCGGAATGTGACGTCATGTGGAAGTGATGGCCTGGCACAATGAGACCCTTATCGTGTAAGCGCGTGCTTTCTACAGTCTCAGAACAACTCAAGAGGCGAGGCGATTTCCATATCTGTCTCGCGGGAACCCCTCCTTGCAGGCCGCCTCTGCCTCCGCCGTTCTCTTCTCTCGTGGATTAAGGCTGGGAGCAGAGCTGTCTCCAGAGAGACATGTCCTGGGGGTGGGGGGTGGGGGGGGGGTGGGTGTGAGGACCCCCCCAGTGTAAGTAAAATCATAATACTATTAAGAAGTCTGAACAGAATTCATCCAGGAGGTAATAGAGAATAATCATCAGAAAATGACGGATTTAAAGACAAAACAAAGTTTGTATGGACGTACGACATGATACCCCCGCCCCAACTCTCCTCAACACCCCCAACACCATCAGAGAAATAGACAGAAAAATAAAAGAAAACGGCTTGTCCTTTTTAGCTCTCACGGGCCCTAACACACTCGAGTCAGTTCTGGTTGACCCCAGTTTTAATGTCAGATATGGAAATATGGGGCTAAACTGTAAAAAAAACAACAACTCAGAAAACCCGTGTGTGTACGTGCGTTAAAGATACCATGGCAGTTGGAAATAGAAAAGAGCACAGGCCGACACAGGCCGCTGTCAGGGCAAAATCAAATAAAATTCATCCCTATCACTCCCCCACCCCCCTCATCTCCCCCCCCCCCAACCCAAAAAAAAAAAACACCGCCGACCGGCTCTGCACTGTGGCGACGACGTGCCTGCTCCAGTTGTAACTGGGTGCAATGACACAGAAGCAAATTTCCTAAATGGGATTAAAGTAGTTAAGTAGTTTACAAATACAAATAAAGGGAACCTGACGCCCTGGCCAGACCGACACAAATCTGGCTGGTGAGTTGTTGTCTGACAGAAAGTTCAAGTTTTAGTCAAAACCGTCGTAAAATACATTTGACTCAGTGAGCTACGGTTCTCATTGTCTCTAGTGTCACAAACCCTGTGAGAGCTTTATCAGGCGGTTAATTAACAATGTAACAGTGGAACAACATACACCATTGCAACAACAACAACAACAACAACAAATGGCAAGGCAACAACAGTGCTGACTCCTTGAATTTAACCCAGTACACACAGATGTCTACACGAGCGGCATGTCGATGGAAATGCTAATAAAATATGGAGGAAAGCAGTAGAGGAACAGCGTGTTCTGTTGAAGAATTCCAAACAGTTAAGACAAAACTGGCAGGGTGAGTGTAACTTGACATGCACGCGTGTCTTCGAATAGGCCAGAGCGGCTTGCATATTGAAGGCAGAAAATACAATATCAAAAATAGTTATGAAAAATGCAGTGGAGCTGAGAATGAAATATCACCAGCCATTTATAAATATTTTTAAGTTCAAATGTCATCTCTTCGGATATTATCAGTTTCAGGTTGTGTAGATGATCTTGTATGCTGACACAGGTAAATATTAAAAAGAAGAACATTGTTAGGAATCTAAGATAGTGATCTCCGATGTTTCATCTAATTTGTCACTCGTCAATGTGCATATAAATCTTACATTGTGACATTTTCTTAATTCCTTGTGGTACAAGTATGTGTGCACTGAATGCTTATGTAAACGTTAGACAGAAATTGTTTCAAGATAATATGGGAGCAACCTATATCTCATGGCGAATAAAAGTGCACATGTACATTGGCATAAAGTTTTAATACAATGCAAATGTTAGAAACAGCTAGCCAAGAGATTATTTTCTATAAATGTAACTATTTATCTTTAATGCACACATTAATATTTCTTTTGTGAACCGGCTGCAAAACGTGTGTGGGCGGTCACACGCACACAATTTAGAGGCAACGCTGGTGATGTTTTTCAGAAAAAGGCATGCAGACGTCAGATCGCTTCTGCAATGAACGTCTTACTATTGATTTGGACCTTTGATCTTGATTTATGATCTATTGACTATACATCGCACCTAAGCGTATTCATGCAATCATATTAGTTATTGAATCCGAATTTGATGAAACTGCAAGCCCATTAATTTACCAGTAAAACAAATCAAATTTGACAAATTCAAGAAAAAAATCAGAAATAAATGCCATACTCCGCAGTGGAACCTCGAGTCTGGACTCCGAATCAAGACGAATTGACAGGGAATAGTTCCACAATTGGTTGAGTGTATGTATTGATAATAATTATAATTATACCAAACCTATCCTTTCTTGCTATCTTTTTGCAAAGAATACGAAGGGAGTTGACGTCAGGGTCCGAAGAAACGGGACAAATAAGTAAACAGACCAGATAATCGAGCGTTGGGTGAAACAGCAGAGAACGGCAATTCACAGAGAGGTTTTCTTACCGATAGTCGTTTTAACATTCACCAGCCGCCCAGCTCATTGCTCATTAATATCATCTTACTTTTTACGTGTACTTCATTAAGCAAATTCATTTCTGTTTCTTTGAGGTGATGAGAAAAGACGGCCAACTTGAATGCATTATTACTGATAACTTCGCCATGTTGAACAAGAAACACTATAATAGTGTAACATCGAGTAGCTGGAAACAGAGAAGATGGGCAGAGTAACATTGGAATCTTGCCATCGGCTGTGATATCCGAGTTTTTTTCTTCCAAAGTGGCGAATCCTGGCTTTTGATTTTGGGCTTTTTGTATTATGTAATGTTAATTACATGTCAAAGATCAGAAAAATTGGTGAGAACAAGATCAGTCCACCGGCACATAGAGCAGCAGAGGGTAAAATAGTTCTGACACCTTTTGAGAATGCCGATCTCCCAGCCGGCCCATCGTGCATACAACATGCCATTCTCTGGATACAAGGCTCCAGGCAGACCGCGGAAAACCTGGACCAATGGCGTCAAGGAAGCTCTGGGCTTTACGTCAAGACAAGCTTCCCAGTTTGTTGGAGACTAAAAATTCTTCCTGTAACGCCCTCGAGGGTACAAGCAAAGATTGAAAAACAACAACTAACTTGTCTCTTGTTCAGTATTGATGCAGGAAAAGGGTGTCTCTTTATCATAGAGTGTAATGATTTTCTTTTACCATCGAGCCAAACTTAATATGAATTTTATGGGTAACCATTGTTAACATCAAAGATTTTGGTTTAGTAAGAATTAGAGAAGACATATGATATTCTTGCGTTATCTGGTAGTATTCGCTCACTTGAGTAGGAAGTTTTTGCTGATTCGGAAGTTGCAAAAAAAATAAAAAAATTGAACACAAAGGAACTGATTCTCATAGATTTTGAGATTTTTGATTTGTAAGATTTAGTTTTATTTGTCTTTCTTTTTATTTTTGCCCCGGCAGAGGCCTTATTAGGCTTGCTCCTCTTGACTTCCAACTGCCAAGGTATCTTTAACGTGCCAAACGTGTACAGCGGCTATCCGAGTTTTTTTCGTCCTTATTCGAGAAGACTAGGTGCTTGAGCCTTCCTACTATAGGATAAAGGAGAGGAAATTCCCCCGAATTTTTAACATACCTGAACCGAGCGGGAACCGAACCCGGTACCATTGGCAGGGGAGGGTAACATCTTGCCTTAGACCAACGCGTCCCCAGTTAGTTTTATCTTCCCAAACTGCGTTATAATTGCGTAAACTGAACCAAGCAGTCAGTGGACACGAGGCCTGCAGTGCAAACGTTCTACACCTTTTTTTCTTAGCCAAACTCAGGCTCTGAAATCTCCAGATCTGACCCGGCAGAAATGTTGAATAAAAATAGCAACGAACTCATTACTGGCCCGGATGGGGTTTTTATTGTTGTATTTTCTTGAACACCGGATCAAGGGAAATAACACACTTAAAAATAAATAGACGGGATGTTATCCAAGACGGTGACAAAAATGTCAAGGAGATTAGTGAAGACAAGTGAACAGTTAGCGCTGGCTTGTATTTCTTCTCCTTGCGCCATGTTGACGTGCTTTGTACTGCATGAACTAGTTAAACTCTGAAAGCTCGCCTGTACTGGAGATAAGCAAATTTGAGCAGAGCCAGTTTAAACCCTGATCTCTTTCTTATGTGGAATCGAATGTGCCAGTTTCAGGTTATACAATCTGCAGATATTAAAATACAAGAGTTTTTTCTTTATTTCAGCAGGTTCGCTGCTCTTAGCATTTACATTTCACTTCTCTTGTTTCTATTTTTCTGGTTAATGTTTATGTGGTGGAGATTAATTTATTTGTTTTTGTTGCTGTTGTTTGATTTTGCCCGGGCAGCGACCTTTTCGGCCTGCTCTTCTTGATTTCTAGATGCCGACCTATCTATAAAGTGCGCAACGTGCATATGGGCCCATCGAGCTTTTTGTCCTTATCCGAGAGGACTAGGTGCGCGATCCTAATATGTACCACAGGATCAGGGACAGGAATTTCCTCTCCAAATTCCACCACTGCTGCACCGAGCGAGAATCGTGCCCGGAACCTTCGGCATAAGAGGCGAGCACCATGTCTCTAGACCAACACGTCCCCATTATTAAAATACATTATCAGCAGTGCAGGATTTGTGACCTAAGTATTCCCTGTCGAACTATATAGCAAACGAACACGCTTCGGGTCATGATATACAACTTAGTCCCCTTGCGCTGAACAGGTCCCAGAGTTTTGCAAACTCCGTCTTGGAAAAAGACAGAAAGGATATAGTGGGATAAACATTTAGAGAACATAGACTTTGCTCTATTTTCAGGACCTGAAAAGGTGCATAGAGCTTGACGATTTATGTAGACTGACTGGCTCTTAGAGGCGTAATTATGTCACAAATTAATCTGGCCTTTCATGTGGACGGAAATGCAAACGGTAAATAGAAACGTCAAGAATCCATCAAGGGATGAACTAGGCAGGAAGTTTTCATGTGTAGGGAAATAGAAACGGGAATAGAATCGTCAAGAGTCCACCAAGGAGTGAAATAAACAGAAAGTTTTCGTCTGTATGGACACGTCGTTTCTTTACCTATGAAAACCCAGCCAAAGATGCTGGGACGTCAAAAACGCAAACTTGGCTTAGAGTAAAGAAACAGCACACAAAACGAATTTGAACAAATTCCGCTTTGAACGCTGTTGAAACTGTAGTAATAGCACTGAATTGCAATAAATTGCCAGTTTCACTTCGTGGGGGCCGCCTCTGAAATACGGACTCTGATAGGGAGGGGCTCGGCCTCAATGTGTGAAAACCGTGCGACAGGGGAAGGGGATTTCTCGGCAACACGACAAGGAGTCCTTAGTGTTCACCTGTCTCGAACATTCCTGTTACCGTATTTCCACTGAGAATCACGCTCTTTCAGCTTTGAAGAAGAAGATAGATAGACATTACAGGAGATTAGTCGCGGACAAATACGCCATACACCCACATCCTCACGTGTTTAATCTTTTTTTTTTTTGTATTGAGAAACAATAACATATAATTAAAGCCCCCCGGAGCTGTGCAGAAACATGTTGTATTACATCTGTGAAAGACACCTGTATGTGGAGTCAGGCAAAGCGTGAAATGACGACAATGGAGTATGGTATCAATTTTGTTTTCATTAAAAAACAACGACAACTAAAAACTTTTATGAGTAATTTTTGTCAAAGAAAAAATCTTTGTTTTGCATTCCATAATAATTATATACTTTTCCTTTGTCCTAATCGAAATGTTATCAATATTTTCAATTATTATGCTCATTAATGATGAACTTACACCTGTAATTACAATGGCTATTACTACTGAGCAATCGAAACAAGTTTTATTGAGGACTGTCGAGGCTTGCTGAGCTGAAAAACTTCCTGAATTTCTATTTATTTCAACCTGCGGTGCTATCGGTAACCGACGTGAAACTGATAATTTGAGGCCTGCAGAGAATTGGTAGAAGAATATATGCCAATAACTTTCTTTTGAAATTTGTAATGTGACAAGTTTTGCGGAGAAATGCAGTTTTAATGACCAATATTAAAAAACAACAAGAATGACAAAAAAAACCATTCCACATTAATGCTGCAGCTGTCGATTTGCTTGACCTTGGTTTAATGGATCGAGGAGCAATTAAAAACGTTTGTAATTATCTTATTTCTGGGAATTTTTTTTTGAAATTCCATGTATTCCTGAATGACGTCATTGCCCATCTTCCCACAGTTCTAAAATCTTAAAATATGCACATGAGTGCTCACCAATGCACACCTAGGTTTACTATACCTACCTATGGATCCTGGGTTCTCACAGGCACTATACATTTAAGGAGGTTTTTATTGCCGCTCTGAGGAGTATTTTATTGTCATGGTGGTCTAGAGGCAAGGTGCTCACCTCTCTTGCCAAGTGTCCCGGGTTCAAAACCCGGCCGGTGCAGGCATGTCGGAAGATTTGGGATTTTTCTCATATTTTCGTGTGCCTGATCCTATTTGGGGGGGGGGGGTGGGATCGAGTACCTAGTCTTCTCGGATAAGGACGAAAAAATCGGAGGGCCCGTGTGCACGTTGCGCACGTTTAAAGATACCTTGGCAGTTAGAAGTCGTAAAGAGCAGGCCGAACAGGCCATTGCCCTGGCAAAATTAAATAAAATGCATCCCTACCATTCCCCCCCCCCCTCCCTATCTCATCTCCCCCCCCCCCCCCCCCCAAAGAAAAACCGCCGACCGGCGCTGCACTGTGGCGACGACGTGACTGCTCCAGATGTAACTGGGCTGCAATGGCACAAAGGCAAATTTCCCAAATGGGATTTAAGAGTTTTACAAATACAAATACAAATAGTCTTTCTTCCTGGTTTCTCAGATACAGAACACTCCTAAAGAGGCTTTTATTGTAATATATCCATCCTCGTACGTTCTGGTGAGTGACAGACACCATCCTTTTAAAGAGAGATCCTATAGCCTAATAAAGTGTTCTTTAGGTATGTGGTGTCGATTAGACACATCGACGTACGGCATGCATGTTTTTTAGCGACCTACGGCGAAGGTTAAATGGCGTTCAACAAAAATATTTTAAAAACCAGACCGAAACCAGGAACGGCCAGAAACAAGAAAGAAAGAACAAGAAACGGGAGGTATGAATGCCAACAGAGATTCCCCATATTACGAAAGATCTAAACCCCCCCCCCCCCCCAAAGAACGGGGTCACAGCTGAATAGTCATACGACTTTGTTGTGTTGTTGTGGAGTCGCATAATTTATTTTTTTTTAAAGATCTATGCAAATGAAGGGAGAAGTGCACACATGGAACACTCGGCCACATTATGGAGTCAAAGGGAACATAAAACTGAAAAACGACAGTCAAAGTGTGCCAAACAGAAAAAATTGGTGTGTAACAAGGCCACACATGAGAAATAATGCGGAAACGATACAATAAAACGCAGAGAAAAAGGAAAGACAAATCAAGGTTTCGGTCAAATATAAAAAAATACAATGTACCAGTAAAGAGTATAGATATATAGAGTGGTTTCACTATTGGTCGATTTGCACTGCGAGACACGGGAGGCTCTGCGAAACCACTGTTAGCATGGAGCGGAAAGTAGGTCGTTGCGGTAAACAATATTCGTTTGTGGATTTCCACGGGGCGTAGGAGCTTACAAACGGTTGTATATAATTTCAATCAGCCCAAAAATATGAACAAACCACAGCAAACAGATATGCACACTATCTTTGGTGAAGGCGGTCTCTTTCAATTCTTCAATTTCTTGTTTACCGCAGCGACCTAGTTTCGCGATTTGGCGTAAGTGGACTCTCTCTATACATATATATGCTCTCTGGTACCAGGATAGAAACTTAAACAATGAAAGAAATCGTAAAATGTTTCACAAATACGGGTGCTTATTGTCAGCGAATTCCAGACGTGGATTCTGGGAACGTCGATGTATTTTGTCAACTGAGAAACGACGACAAGTTGCACGTGTGCGCCTATCTGATGTTTTTGTTGATTTTTCATCCCCAAAATGGCCACAGCGCTTTTCGATATACATTTAGTCGATCCCATAATCATTCTTGAACAGATAAGTCATTACAACGTCATAGTATATTGAATAACTTTGTAATGGTTAATCATGTAATTAAATGGGGTTGAAAAAAATAATGTAGACAACGACTGCAATAAAATATGTTAATCACATTTAAAAGCAAGCCGCCAATGGAGATGTGTTATCTGTGGCTAGTACTACGAGGCGGTGGGAGGAAAATACTGACTCGTTTCTAAAGGAAGTTTCGTTGCGCATCTTTTAGCGAAAATCTAATACTATAGTTTAGATTTGTTCCTTGTGATCATCGTGAGCGAGAAATAAAAAGTTGCTAATCCCATATATGCACATTTCCTGTAAAATACTGTTTTTTTGTGGGTCTTTTTCGGCTATTTTATTATACTACCCGTCCCGCGCAAAATAAATCTTGCAGATTCTCTGCAGGAAGCCCAACTGTATATCTATCGCTACGCTATATCAAAAGCAACATTTGGATTCTATGCAATGACTAATAGAGCGTACGTAGGAATACGCAGATATGATTGTGTTGACTTTCGGCCGGCAATGTGTAAATAGTGACGTAGAGCGCAATTTCCAGTCACACTTTTCGATTCTATCCGATGGAAATTCGTCTCTTGTTTTTGCGACTCAAATTTTTAAAATATAAATAACACTAATGCCGATTTTTTGTTCAAAATGAATGTGTCCACGTAACTCTTCGACAAAAAGTGATGCAGCACACCAAGTTTCATAATTCTTGATGGCGTAGTCACAAAGTTTTAGTTGCTTACAGGTTCACCCTCTAGCTCAAATATAGTCAGATACAGCATTCCCAAGTTTCGTTCTCCTGAGAATTTCCGTTCCATTTTCTGTTGTTGTTGTTTAGATTCAAAACCCATCCTGTTCGGAGTGTGAACGAATCAAATATTCAGCCCCTCGCGCCATTTACTGTCATGTTCATATAATCTTAAAAACACAATTTACACAAAAATATGCAAAATTTGAAATGACAACATCGGTTATTCGTGATTGAAGTCTGTGTCAGAATGTGCATGGGGAAAAAACAAGGCAAAACAAAAAAAAATTGATTTTGGGTAAATGATGGACTCACAAGTTACAGTTTTGGTCCCACGATCTACTGGTTAGATTTGTCACCGCTTGCTCTTTTTAGTCGTGGGTAGTTAAAAAGTACAGTTTTTCAAATAACTTTTTTTTTCTTTACCAAAGGATGTATTATTAAGAATATACATTTGTTTCATTTCCAGCTGTCAATTGTGTCTATTTCACTAAATATCGTGGTCTTTATTTTGTCGCTATATTCTTCGTGAAAATGTTATTATACTTTTTGTTTTATTTGTTTCTTAAAGTTCTCAAATCAAATCTGTTTATCCTTTTACCAGTATTAATTACATCTACAAACAACGACAAATTTAATTTGTACTCCATTGCCTGTCGATGGCCTTCACCAAAAGAAGTGATAATAGTCAACGTTTACTTTAGTACCTCAGTGTTCAAATTTATTTCCATTATGACATAATGGGCCACAAAAAAATGAACATGTTAAAATGGTAGAAAAACTTTATGCAACAAAAAGCAGGCCAGACTTTTGATACCAACAAAAGCTAATTTAAATGTAATGTGAATTTTATGTTTCAAGTATAAAAATGACCTCCTCCCCAAAAATGTTTCATAATGATAAGGAAGTAAGACCGCCAATGTAATCACGAAAGGCTCTTTAACCGCTGAACCTTAACTTTTACAAAAAAATATCACATTACGCATAGAAAGACGTAGAGATGTACGTGTGGGCATATTTTAAAAAGTCTTGAAGTTCGTATTATTTTTAATATTTTCGTTGACTTTGAGCCACAACTGAGTTGAATAGAAGAAAATGTTCCGACACTTTCAGCATCCCCCCCCCCCCCAAAAAAAACCAAAAAGAAAAAACAAAACAAACCCACAGTTTCTTCTAGTACAATTAAAAAGAAAGACAGGAAAAATCGTTTTTGGCCTCAATTTGCACATTGGTTAAGGGAAGTCAACTTGAAAAATCACATCCTCTGTGTATTCCCCTGCTCAGAGGGCCTGCTAGAAAGTATAATAAATTATAATGCAGAAATGTGACGCTTGGACATTTGCCATGTAATAAATAGTATGTTAAACCATGGTGTTCACTTACCTTCTACAGACTAGGTTTATATGTATCTCAATCCTTGTCTAAGTCCAAATCAGTCTGCACAGATTAAACAGTTTTGTTCCGTTACCAGTGATTCGTAAATTGACAAGTTTTTGAATCTCTCAAGCCTACCCAATGATTTACAGAGTCGCCAATGATGGGCTGGCCACCTTTATACGGGCTTTCCCTGCTGAAATGATTACGGGTGGGTGTGGAGTTTCTCTGGGGGTGAGGGGGAGTGAGTAGGGTGGAAGGTGGAGCAGGACGGGGACGTGAAGGCGGCACTGGGTGGGCGACAGTCGTGCGAGGCGAGAGAGTATGGGTGTGGGCTAGCTCCAGGGTGATGGACAAAGTTGTAGGGGAAATCCTGGGAGGAGAGGGTATGGAATACTGGAAGGAGGGGGGGGGGAGGGGTGGATACAGAGAGTGGGAGTGATATGGAATGGAAGAAAACAATGAGAGTGAGAGAGAAAAGTCGTGCTGAAAACTGCCCGTGCTTGCTGGGATGAGAGATTGCGTGAGTGAGGTTCAGGTACCGTGACGTGTCAATTCTATACCATTTGATTCCCATGCAATAGTTGAGTCATTCGCTGAAAATAGTACTTTATTTTTATCTGCAGATTTCACCCTTGATTGTTTCAGCTGTTTATATAATTATTCAGCCTTTGATCTGTCGGTCGTCGCCTCCCATTTGTCAGAAAGCAAATTAATGTTAAAGTGAATTCGTCATACTCCAAATTTAACTTTAGATTGGTTGTTTATACTTTCACCAGAGCTGTCAGTTCAAAAATAGACTAAAAAAAAAAAAAAGTACTTTATATGCAAGAACAATATATAGATATGCACATTTGCAGTGAGACATTGCATCTTCTGTACGAGCAAATAATTATATTCTTAGCTATGTTAAATTAATATTCACAATACTATCACCTTTGCTTTACTGATTCAATGTGATTTCTCAAAATCTTTCTCGGTGATTCGCAGCTCTACTTCGACAAGTGGACAGGGAATTAGGAATGTCTCTAAAAACCTACTAAAATGGAACAATTTATAAAAAAAAAAGAAAAAAGGAAAAAAAAAAACTGCCTCTCGTACAGTACAAAGTAATTATTACGGTTGACTCTGTACATGTTTGACCAATATGATGTTTTATAGTGGTAGAATAGCATGTCGGTCATTGACGTGGCCAAAATGGTTGTCACAATCGACCAGGACACACTGTTTGCTTCCTTCTTTCTTTCTTTTTTTTTTTTTTATAGATAAATTGTAGTTTTTGGGTTAGGTTTAAAGTTTGTGGTGATATGGTCAGCTTTTCCATGACCATGGTGACAGATTTGAATAAAAAAAAAGTGATCAGTCATGTGATTCATGCACTGGGCCCAAAATAATCTCTTGCGATTAGAATTGATTTGGGGGGGGGGGGGGTGTCAAAATAACCGTTTCCCGAACAGTACGATACCATGGTTAAGTCAGGAGTACATTTTTTAATTGCCTTCCATGGAAAATGCTAAACTGTTTTTGTACACTAGCAGAAAAGATTCAAATGGACGATGCACATTGAAGAATAATGATACACTTCTACATCGCATTGTGGACAGTAAAGAGTGAAACACACCAAGGCTGGATTTGGCACTAGACAGGTGGCTCGCGATACTAACACAACAGGCACTGCCACTGCATCCTGCTAGGTCTGGGTGTGGGCAGTACCTCTTGTGGTACTGGGCAGCAAAATTTATGGGCGATGCGCCACCGGCGTACACCATCCCGCTGGGTCTCAGTGCGGGCAGTGTCTGTTGAGGTGGTGGGCAGCATAATTTGTGGGCGGGGAGCCGCCAGTCAGGTACCTACACCAGTCTTGGTGTTTCAACCCTAAACAACCACGACAGTTCACCGTAATTATGACACAACGTTTGTTCATGAATGACGTAATCACAAAGCCGCAATCAAAATCCTACCGAGCTTAACTACGCTATTTAGCCAATTTGGTTGTCTTCCAAATTCAATTCTGCCAAAGTCGTAGCTATTTTCAAGTTTTTCCAAATGTGTTTGGCTTTAGCCATGAGCCTCCATGGTGACTGAAAACGTCGGTTCTTTTCTTATCATGTAGAGTAAAATCATTATAGAAGTATTTTGTCTATTGGGCTTTGTATTAAGAATTCAGTCCCCTAGCAAGGGTTTAAAAAAAAATTCTTGCCAGATTGTCCTGCCAGTTGCTAATGTGGGACTTTACACAATCCTGCCCATCTTTTTCTTTTCTTATTTTGGCCACAATTTCGACTTTGTACTGGCCCATTGTGACAATATAGAGTTTGTTGTTGTCCTTTTCTTTACCTTCGAACCGCCCACAGGTCAGGGATCATTATTATTTTTTTTTTAAATTATCTTAAAAGGATATTGCCATTAATGCACCAGGCTACACGATTTAAATTGTTTACTGATAATAAAACCCGTTTCCGTCGGCAGAATAATTGATCAGTTAGGTAAGATTTACTTAATCGGTCCAGATAATGAAGGCAGTGGTGGTGGATTAATTGAGTATTTACGTCATTCACAGGGTAGATTATTTGTCCATACATGGTATGCTATTGTTATTGGGGATAGCGTTGTACTATTGTGGGTGTTACCTCATTGTCATATCTATCTATCTATCTATCTATCTATCTATCTATCTATCTATCTATCTATCTATCTATCTATCTATCTATCTATATGTCTGTCTCTCTGTCTGTCTGTCTATCTATCTATCTATCTATCTATTTAGCTATCTATGTATCTATCTATCTATCTATCTATCTTTCTATCTATCTATCTGTCTATCTATCTATCTATCTATCTATTTAGCTATCTCTCTATCTATCTATCTATCTATCTATCTATCTATCTATCTATCTATCTATCTATCTATCTATCTATCTATCTATCTATCTATCTATCTAGCTATCTATTTTATCTATCTATCTATCTATCTATCTATCTATCTATCTATCTATCTATCTATCTATCTTGAGACAACCAGACAGACAAGACAATTGATACATTGAATGCACATCCATGATCGTTTCATGAGCGACGGAGGCCTTACTGTCTACTATTATCTTATTTACCATCGGTTGCCTTGTAAAGATGTTGAAGTGCAATCAAGTTTGAATTTGAGTTGGTGGTTATCGGCACTTCGGTATGGTAACACTACCACTCTTCACCTTTAGCGCTTTTTGGGTTTGGAGGCGGATGGGGGAGGGGGATACTTTGTTTAAATTTTATACTCAGAGTGTCATCAAACAAACAAACAAACAAACAGAAAAACGTTTATCATATAATTGTTTTATCTGTAAAATTTTCTAAATGTGGTTAGTGAAACTCTACAATAAATGTTGTTAATGTGTATGAAAACTTGCCAGTGTAAGAAACGTATTCAGTCAGTTTGACATGATCTTACCACATTCTGTTTGTTCCACATAATGCTATGAGATTATGAAAGTGTGTAGTTACGAGAGCGTAGTCTAATTATAAAGTCAAATAGAGAAAATGCTTAGTTGTGTTCAGTGTTCTGCTATAGTTTTCTATGTAAAACACTATGCCCCCCCCCCCCCTAACAACAATCAGTATGAAAATGTCTCTCCCCTTCACCCTTACCATCCTGGAACTGTCTAACTTTCCATTGAAATTATTTAAATGTCTCTCTGATGGCATTCTGGATAGGCCAGCTCTTCTGCTGTTTTCGACTGTCTATGCATGAGATAATTATAGGATGTGATATAAGTCAAAGCAGGGAATGTCCAAGACCTAAAGAAAGAAAGCTCTTTCTTTTTTCGGAGGGCCTCAGCCAAAAGCAGATGTTGGAGCAACAGACCCAGTGAAAGAACGTTTCTGGGGGGTTTCGGCCAAGCCCTAAAGACCCAGTGAAAGAAAGTCCTTTGTTTCTTGATGGCCTCAGCCAAAGACCGTTGGCCTTAAAGACCCAGTGAAGGAAAACCGTTTGTTTCTCGATGGCCTCAGCCAAAGACCAGTGAAGGAAAAACCTTTGTTTCTCGATGGCCTCAGCCTAATGCCAATGGTTGCCCTAAAGATCCAGTGACAGAAAACACTTTGTTTCTCTAGATGCCCAAAATCGTTGGTGGCACCGAAGACCCTGAATTAAAAAAAAAAAATCTTACAAAAAAAAAAAAAAAAAGCCACTGCACTTCTCGTTGAGTAGCTTTACCAGACCACAGGGACTAAAAACGGTCTAAGTGTTGTAAGTCCACCGACAAAGACAAAGATGATTCTTTAAACTAGGTTTTGTTGTTGTGTGTAGGGGATGTGGAATTAGTGTAAATGACTGAGTGCGGTTTCTTTCTTTTTTTAAAATCTTGTTTACATGATTCTGGTATATAATTATTTTGAATCGGCCTTTACGTCTACATTAATTTGAAAGTTGTCTTATAACCCATATCTGGGCAGCCCTTGTGGGTCCGGAGGGCCTGTTCTGATTCCCACCTTTCTCACTGTGATAATCGCAGACGTTCATAAAATCTTAGTACTTCATCGGTCTGCCAGGAATCCAACTGCACGTAACACAAGAACAGGCGGATGTTTCTTCTATTTACGCCGCTTTTTCCATGGACGCAAACTTCAGTAGGCGTAGCAAGCCATCAATGGCTCTCTCGTGTCTTCAGCAATGAGCGGCTGTGACCTCTTAAATCAGCTTAATTAGAAAATGTTTCTTTTTCTCGAAAATATCCGGTGTTCCTGGAAATCTTTTCGTCATCATTTTATTCTTTGTCCTTAACCCCCCCCCCCCCCAAAACCCTCCTCACCACTCCCTCTTTCTTTTTAGAATTGAAAAGAAAATTCATTCATCTTCTGTCTTCACCTTTCATTTTCTTCAAACAATCGCGTCTTCGTCTTCGCTTCATCTAGTAACTGCTATTCTATATAACAATAAAGCTGACTTTCATTGTTAATAAGGTAACAGGCCTCCACCGACAGAATAAACGACTGACAAAAGGAACCTGCAGTTTGTGTTGTGTTCTGTGTTCTTTTTTTTTTCCACTTTTTATTTTTCCCATTCCCTAGGTCAGTGTTTCTCAAAATGTGGAGGGTGTCAATATTTTGGTGGGTCATGAGTCATCAGAAGGGGGTGCAGGGATTTTTTTAAACAATTGCAAACAATTGGCGTCACATTGAAGTAAGAAAAAAATGAATAAAACTTGAAATAAACTTATAATTAAACTTTTTTTTGTTGTTGTTGAATGTTTACATACTGAATATATAAATATTTTCAAAAATATTTCTTTTATGTACCACATACTAACTTTCTCCGATTATGTTGGGGTGTGTTTAGGTCTTTGTGTCAGGAGGTCTCGCTGCCCTCGGCATGTACAGCTCATTTTCTCTTGTTTTATTTTGCTTGTTGTTTTAAGGATGAGCTTTTTAGAATTTTGCGCGGGCAGCGGACTTATACGGCCTGCTGCTTCACGATTTCCAACTGCCAAGGTATCTTTAACCTGCGCAGCGTGCACACTGGCCCTCCGAATTTTTCGTCCTTATCCGAGAAGACTAGGTGCTCGATCCTACCTACTATAGGATCAGCGACAGGAAAATATGAGAAAAATCCAGAAATTCCAACATGCCTGCACCGACCGAGATTCGAACCCGGTACCATCGGCATGAGAGGCGAGTACCTTGCCTCTAGACCACCGTGTCCCTGGGGTTTATGGTGAGGTGCAAGCTATTTCTTTTTTTCAAAACTGAAGTGGCTCGTGGGACAGAGAAGGTTGAGAAACACTAGCCTAGATTGTTAAGCTAATTCATTAGCGTACTCTTTTGTAGTCTATGCTGTCTTTTGTTTCATTCATCTCACCTTTTTTCTTCTCTTGTAACTTCATTACATTTGACGTCTCAAGAGAAGTGTTTAATCAACTGTTTCTTTCATTGTTCCTTTTTCCTTCAGTTTGGTCTGTGACAATCTTTACAACAGTGAAGATATTTTTGTTTTCGTTTTTTTTCTGACCAGTTTTCTCATACAAGAGAGAAAATTGAATCGTTTCAGACAACCGGTTGTAATGGTAAACGTCTCAGCTAAAAAGCTAAAACAGAAATGTCAGGGTGATTTACTCAAATGGCAATGGGAAATAATACATGGAGAAGAGAGACAAAAGCCCATTGAACATTAAGAATTCTTACATCGACTTGTATTGATTGTGTACATTCAGACAAAGTTAATGAACTCTTTATAAAACAAAGGCGTAATCCAATCCTGAATCCGGTTCCTTGGAAATCCTGAAAGTCGACTTTTTTTCAAATCGCGCCTGAGTGAGTGAGTGAGTCTTTACAAACTTTAAATAGTATTGACGTCGGAAGCTACAAAAACATGGCCAATGCAAGATAACATCGCCAACTTGAACAGTCTGGTGTTTCGATAAACCGTTCCAGAATGTTAGACAGTTCGGGAAGAAGAGGGTTAATGCCTTAGGCGTCATGGATAATTAAAATGACGGGGAAAGTATTGATCGCTTTCAACTTGGTTTATATTGTACAAGGAGGGCGGCAATTTATTTTTTTTTTTTTATCTTTTCAGCGAACTGTCTGTCTTTTCAGCAAAAACAGAGGGGAAGGGGGTACTTCTGGCGCCTCCACCCCCCCCCCAAAAGAAAAGGAAAATCTATCTATCTATCTATCTGTCTATCTATCTATCTATCTATCTATCTATCTATCTATCTATCTCTCTATCTATCTCTCTATCTATCTATCTATCTATCTATCTATCTGTCTATCTATCTATCTATCTATCTATCTATCTATCTATCTATCTATCTATCTGTCTATTTATTTATGTTTCTTTTTAAATCTCTTATTTGAGGGAAACCAATGAACCATTATTTCCCTTTACTGTGTTTACTGAAGCGTTGTTCCCACAAAAGACATTCACGGCTGCTTTGTCATTGCATAAATTTGTTAACTGGTCAGAAATCTGTCTAGGCCACGTGCTCGCCCACATTCGTCTACGTAGCAGATTAATGTTCAGACATTGTTACTGAAAGCATTTGTACGTCCGTAAACATGTGTTATATCCGTATGGAAATGAAAGAGAGATAGAGAGTGTGTGATAGTGAGAAGTGAGAAAGAGAGAGAGACAGAGAGAGAGAGAGAGAGAGAGAGAGAGAGAGAGAGAGAGATACAAAGGGAGTGAGAGAGAGATAGGGGAGGTGATAGAGAGAGTGACTGAGAGTGAGAAAGAGAGAGACAGAGAGAGCGAGAGAGAGGGTGATAGAGAGTGTGTCTGAGAGCAAGAGATAGATAGACAGAGTGTGACAGAGAGAGAAAGACTGAGTGAGCGCTATTATTTAGGCTAAAAATTCACGTATCGACTTTTTTTTTGCTGTACCTTCATGATTGCGCTGATCTACGAACCCTTGAGTCTCTGATTTCGTGTACTTTGTTCAAACTTGGTCCTAAATGGTCCTAGCAAGAATGCAATAAAGATTGGATGACATTGCCAAACAGCAGGGAAAAGCACAGAAGTCATATTTAAAAGAATAAAAACTCAAGTATGTTGTAACTACGGGACCCATACTTAAAACAATAAAAATTCAAGTATGTTGTAACTACGGGACCCATACTTAAAACAATAAAAATTCAAGTATGTTGTAACTACGGGACCCATACTTAAAACAATAAAAATTCAAGTATGTTGAAATAAACGTGAAGAAGTGTGTAGCCTAATGGAAGATATGAACATGGACATACTTTGTATAACTGAATCATGGTTGCAGGAGACAGGAGATGACCCTATACTTGTTGAACTGTCACCACCTGGTTTTGCATGTAAATCATTCCCAAGAGAGGGTCGAAGGGGAGGAGGCATTGCTTTCATATATCGGCAAGACATCAAATCTGCAAATGCATTCAGGAATCTACCATCACTCGAAACAAAATTTGAAAGTTTTGAGGCAGCTTTTCTTACGTTGTCACCAATGCAAAACGTACTGTTTTATGTTGTTTGCATTTACAGACCTCCGCCATCTAAGAAAAATACATGTACCATCTCACAATTTCTGGCCGAGATGCAACAACTCCTATACCATCTTAGATCGAAAACAAAAAAATTCATTATAACGGGAGATTTCAATTTACATTTCGATTCAACTACATCTCTAGATGTTCTTCGTTTTAAAGAACTGTTAGAAGAGCATGATGTTATTCAACATGTAAATCAAGCTACACATAAATCCAACCATATTTTGGACTATGTCATTGCACCATTATCAGAAATGAACATTTTAAGTGTCAACATTCTTGATAAAGCTATTTCAGATCATTTCTTGATAACTATTGACACTAATTTTCCTAAACCTCTGACGATAAAGAAAACGTTTGAATCCAGGAACTTAAAGAACATCAACGAGACGGATTTCAGACATGATCTAAAAAAAAACTTGAATCAGGCAGCAAACAACATGACAATGGAAAACTTCAATGTTGCTCTAAAAACAACATTAGACCAACATGCTCCGGTAACACCAAGGACAGTATCACATCGACCATGGTCACCATGGTTCGCCCTTGAAATTAAGGAATTAAAACGTAAAAGACGCCAAGATGAACGGCGATGGAGGAAATCGGAATTGCAAGTTCACAGTGACATTTTCAAAGAAAGTAAAAACAATGTTGTAAAATTGATTCAGAAACTCAAACGGGGTTATTTTATCCAAAAATTTAGCAGTGTTAAAACGTGTAGAGATCTTTTTCTGCTCTCTGACAAACTTTTGGGGAAAGAAACAAGTTCGGTTTTTCCACAGGGTGACCATAAAGACTTATGTGAAATGTTTTCATTGTATTTTTATGAAAAAATTGAACGTATCAGATCTAATTTTAACAATGTTACCAATTTATTACCTGAACTATGTGTTTTTGAAGGCAGGAAATTGACTGATTTCCAGATGTTGTCTGAGACTGAGATTAAAGATCTTATCAAAAACTCACCATCCAAATCATGTGAATTAGACCCATTTCCGATGACATTTGTGAAATTATATCTTGATGAGTTATTGCCATCCATTACTCATGTAATCAATGTTTCTCTGAGAACTGGTGTTGTACCAGATTCTTTCAAACAGGCAATTGTAAAACCTTTGACCAAAATAGCTGGGCTCGACGTAAACAATGTGAAAAATTATAGGCCTGTGTCAAACTTACCAATTGTGTCCAAGATCCTTGAAAAATCAGCGTTGAGGCAAATCATGGAGCACATTGAAATAAATAACTTGAATGAGATATTCCAGTCGGCATACAAAAAGGGCCACAGTACTGAGACTGCTATCCTCAGAGTAGTGAATGATATTCTTCTAGAGCTCGATAACAAAAGAGTATGTATTCTTGTACTTCTGGACTTGTCTGCTGCCTTTGATACTTTAGATCATAACATTCTATTACATCGTCTAGAAAAGACCTTTGGTATTGCAGGAAATGCACTGTCATGGTTTCAGTCCTATCTTTCAAATAGAAAACAATGTGTGAGAGTCAATGATAGTTGTTCTAATGTCCAAACACTCAATTTTGGGGTACCTCAAGGTTCTGTTTTGGGCCCAATTCTTTTCACATTATACACCCAACCTCTTGCTGATATTTTCAGAAAATATGATCTTCAATACCACCAATATGCTGATGATAGCCAAATATATAAAGCATGTGATCTTGAAAACCTAGATGATACGATAAAAACAATGGAGCATTGCATACAAGAAGTTAAGAAATGGATGGATGATAATAAGCTAAAACTAAATGATGAGAAAACAGAAGTTATGCTCATAACGAATCCAAAACAAAAAATCAATCCACCAGATCTCAATGTAAATGGCCATCTTATTAAAATGACAAGTAAAGTAAAAGATCTGGGCACAATCTTAGATGCAGAGATGTCAATGTCACCATTTATTAGTCAGCTGTGTAAGAATCTTAATTTCCAGTTACGGAAAATCAGCAGTATACGGCACTGCCTAACTACTGAAGTAACAAAACAGCTTGTAACATCGCTGTTTCTCTCTAGGCTGGACTATTGTAACATACTGCTAAGTGGTCTTCCAAAAAGTAAAATCAATAAGCTTCAGTTAATCCAAAATAATGCTGCAAGACTAATAACAAGAAGAAAAAGGATAGATCACATAACACCAATATTTAAGGAGCTCCACTGGCTACCTATTGAGCAGCGAATAAAATATAAATTGGCTTTATTTTGTTATAAATGTGTCAACAACATGTCGCCAGAGTATATTTCAGAACTTATAGAACTGCATCGCCCTGCAAGAGCATTAAGATCATCTTCTGACAACCTTAGACTAAAAGTACCCGTAGTGAACCTAAAAAGTTTTGGTGAAAGGGCTTTCAGCCATGTTGGGCCCAGGGTGTGGAATGAGATTCCTTTAGATGTCCGCAGTTCGCAAGTATTTTCACAGTTTAAAAGGATGTTAAAATGTCATTTGTATGAGAGTTTCTAGTCTATGTAAAAGCTATCTATTATTATTATTATTATGTGTGTATCAATGTGGGTTGTGTGTGTGAGTTTACCCATGTATTTTTTGACATGTTTCTGTAAAGCGCATAGAGCATTTTTGTAATGGATATGCGCTATATAAATGCCATCCATTATTATTATTATTATTGTAACTACAGGACTCATATAACGTTAAAACAATAAAATCCAAACTATGTTAAAAGCACAGGACCCATTATTAAAGCAATAAAAACCCAACGAATTCGTAACTATGAGACCCATACTTAAAACAATAAAAAAAATAAAAACCCAACAATGTTGTAACTGCGGGACCCATAGTTAAAACAGTAAAACCCTAACTATGTTGTAATTATATGATCCATATTAAAACAACAAAAACCCAACTATGTTACAATCACGGGACCCACAGTTAAAACAAAACAAAACAAAAAACGTGTGTTATAATCACGAGACCCATATGTTAAAACAGTAAAACTCAAATATGTTGCAACCGGGACACACATAGTTGAAACAATAAAAAGCGGTAGAATTTAATGGAGAATTTGTCTTTTATTATATTCTGTAGGAAAGTAAAAAAAACAACTAGTAATAACTGACAGAAATATTTAATGCATGTAATGTTTGTTAATTACGTTTTAAATGAAAGAAAAAACAAGCTGCATTAAATTACCAAGGTCTAACCAAGGGCAGTAACTAAGTAATTACATGTATGCATAATTTCCCTTGATTATATAAAATATATAACAGTTGGAAACTTTGGAAACTGATGAAATGCAAATACGAATGGTTTTGGCGATCTGTGCTCTTTCTTGTATGTCCCAACTCCAAACTATTTGCACAACTGAGAAACTAGAGGTTAAACGTTTTTTGATGTTAGTATTATGATAAGGAGTTTGGACAAACCGGAACTGCAAAACAGTTTGGTAAGTGCCACAATACATCTTAAACAAGTGTGGAAGTGCGCATTTTGTGTGTCTCCAGTTATTTGTTAGATGGAGAGAGAACAAACAAGAACTCAGGTCGAATTTTAGTTCGTAATAAAAAAAACAAAAAACAATTATGTTTCTTGTTCATATCAGCAACTACATCTAACATAGAAACATCCAATTTCCTATTTCTTTCCGTCACTTTCTTATATGAATTCAACCTCACTACATCTGAACCTTTTAAAGTTACAGCTTTCTGGTTTGTACAAGCCGTAGCCAAATTGCTATGGGCACGCACAGCCAATTAAACCAATGTCACTGTCTCGTGATTTCACTTAGAAGCGGGTTCCCCTGGGATCACTGTCCCACCTGATGAAGCACTGTTAAAACTGACAGGTTCCCAGAGTCCACCCCCCCCCCCCGCCCCCGACGCTGTAACTCTACCACATTAAATTTTTTTTCCTGGGCTTTGAAAGAATTTTGGAATTCGGCTTAAATGGGAACTGTGTCAGAATGAACCTGGTTTTGTATTTGCCCGGGGCTCTCTTCAGTTCGGACTGACATTGTGAAGATTTAGGGTGTATTTCCATGTTCAGATCTTTGCTTATGGAGGGTCATTGCTCTTGTTATTTGTACTAGTAATGTATTTGCAATAGTGTACGACAGTATTTATATAGGTATTTGTTACTCATTAACTTAAGCGAAATTCCGCTACGAAGACGTATTTTGTATTTATTTACTGAATCAGTAACAGTTTTTTTATGACGGTTATCTGTCTGTCTGTCTGTCTGTCTGTCTATCTATCCATCTATCTATAAATTACTATCATCATATTAATAATATAAATCAGTATAATATGTTATTTGCACGCTGGGAACAATAAAATATTGTGGCTTTATGCAGTGATTCAGTGACTGGATGATTTCAATGCTTGGCCCGAGTGTGAAAGATCTTGGATTCTACTTCCACTTGCAGTTGTAAAATTCCAGCATAAAACAAAAGTATGAAACTAGTTCCTCGCTCAAACGTGTCTCAAAGGCCAAAATAATAATAATAAAAAAATAAATGGGGTAGTTAGATGTTCTTACTTCCTTCTTCAAACATGTCTCACACCTCCCCCCCCCCCCCCCCTTTAAGTTTTTTTTTCATTATTTATTTTATTAAAAAAAAATATTTTGGGGGGGGTGGGGGGGGGGGCTCAGATTGAAATGCGATTTGGTCTGTAACCATCGTGTGCATGACTCCGTGAATTTTATGTTGAGTACAAATGCATGGAGATAGATGAATGAATAAATAAAGTGCATAAGAATAAATAAATAGGTAAATGAGTATGAAAGTTAATCAATAAATAGATAGGTAAATAGATAACTAAATCAATTAAAATAAGTAAATGGATAGATCATTAACTAGTTAAGCATATAAATCAAAGATAAATAGATAAGCCCTTCTATCTCTTGACCAGCTTTCTATCACGACGATCCTGAGTATCGGACTTACAGGAAGTCTTTTGTATCTCAGACTGTCAACTGAACTCTGTGTTATCGGCTGTTCTTGAACCCTAACTTGGGAAAAAAAAATCTTGCTCAAATAGGTCTCAAGAAAGGAAAAGGATACAAAAAGTAATACTTGGGATTACTTCAGCATTTACTATATGAGGGCCGTCTTAAAAGGACATAGACAAGATTGTGATCATACGTGAGTGAGAGGCAGAAAGACAGAGCCATAGAGGCAGACGGACAGATAGAAAGAGGGAGAGAGAAAGACAGTCAGTCAGACAGACAGACAGATATACGGACAGATAGACAAACAGAAGTTTACGTAAAGACAGCTTTGATAATGATTTCTTTATGCTAATGTCCGTCTCTGTTCAATGAAAGGAACTTCAGTTTCACAAATCTTTCTCCCATTAAAAAAATGCAGATTGTCTGGCATTCGTATCAACAAAGTAATCCCGGATTTGAATTGCATGGATGGATAACATTTTTGCTGACTCTTGCGAGAAGCAATATGATTTAAAACAATGGTTCTCGACCTTTTTAAAGCAATCTCTACCTTAGGCTCCAAAATTTTCTTTCATCTCCCCCCCCCCCCCCCCCACCCCCACCCCCACCCCAACCCCGTCCATCCCTACCAAAGCCCAACAGATACATTTCACACAAGAAGACATATTGCACATACATTATTACTATGTTAAGTTTTTCAAAGCCTTATTAAGGAAGTGTATATCCATACAGCATGTTGTATGGATATGGACAGTGCATATCCGTACAACATGTTTACCAAAAAGCGCGACTGGTGAAGGTTTGCTGAAACAAAACTTGGTATGGTGTTCACGAATTTAAAGTGACAACACACGGAATAGTCAGATCGACCTGGGGGCGTGAGGGTCTAGTCAGTTTGTATCAATGGGCGGTAGTCAGATTGACTAATCAGGCGAAAAGGCGTTGGGGTAGCTATTGGTGATCGACGTACACTCAAGATTGTTTTGCTACTAAGCCGATTCATATTTTTAAAAACTATGCAAATTAACAAGGTTAGTAATATAGTATTCCGGTGTGTGTTCTACGTCATCGAATTGTGTGCGTTGTACGGATAAGCACTGTTCATATCCGTACAACATGTGTACGGATATGCGCTGCCCCTTATTAATGGAAACAAGCTTGTTGATTATTCATTATGAAACACGCAGTTTTCTTTGTCAAATGCACTGAAGAAATAAGCTTTTACTTTTCACAAACCCCCAACTCATTCATGCGTGTTGTTGATCAAGCCCATGGTGGCCCTGTATTTGCCTCCCAATCGCCCCCCCCCCCGTCACCCTTTCATCGTTTTCGCCCCCTTGTCGCTCTTGTCTGCGTTTTCGCCCCCTCGGGATATCAAAATTGCCCCCCTGGGGGACGACATCGCCCACACTGGGAACCACTGCTTTAAAGCATAGAAAATTCTGGTTGTTTTGTCTCCCACCATTGTGACAAACTGCATTTATTGAGGGGAAACTACTCTTCAGTAATTTTCAGGCTGTAGTCCCCCCCCCCCCCCCCAAAACTTTATAATTACAAAATTGCTCACTGTAGTTTCGCCCCAAAATGCAGCTTGTTAAACTTTATAGACAGTTGTACTATTTGAGCATTCTGTTAAAAGACAAAAATCTTTAACTTTTAGCATTGGAAAAAACAACAACAAAACGCTGTTGAGGAAATCCAGCGAGATTTACGAGCACATTTTTCTGAATCCTGACCTATTTGTGAAGAACACAAATGTCGCTTCTATGGCATGCTACATCTGGACGTACCCACTTAACCTAAATTATTAGCGTTGTTTTACACGAATATATCCTCAGAAAATCTATAACAGGCCTCGGTTAAAAATAATAAACGCCTTTCATTTCTATGGAAGATAAAATCCTGAATATAAGATAATTATTTTTTATAAAAGAAAAACGTGGACATTTTTTTTTCTACTCATGGTTAAAAAATCTGTGATTTAGTTTGAAAATAGATTTCTGTTTCACCCATTATTATTCTAGTATTGATAGTCGGATTACCGTTTTCTAACTGCTCTGCTGCTTGCGAAATATTATAGTTCGTAAGGAATAAGGTGAGCAAATTTGGAATTCAGTGTCGACTCCCTTAAATCAGAAACAAAAGGTTTATGTAAATGAGGGAAAAATGATAACCAGCAACATTTTTCCCGCAGGTGATTAATGGTACAAAGGAGATAACCCGCCAAAAAACATTTCAACATTACAAAGCTGACAGAGGTGAATTCCCCTTAATTGCGTTAGCAGTAATTTCTTTTTCATACCTTCAAAAACTGTACTCTTTTGCTGACTGCTGTACAAAGAAATGATTAAGAAAACACATCTTATATACATGGGGAACATCAATAATAATGAAGAAAACGTAGCAAAATAACTTTTTGGTTAATTCAGTGGACATAATATTTATAATATTTGTGAGAAACATGGGAAGTAACCATGCCACTTCTAATTGCACATTATTCTTTTGATAGTCTCCCTTAGAAAACTCCCCCCCCCCTCCCCCCCGTTTCATAAATGTGAGCAAATAGGACAAAAGGTACACGATCATGTGAACAGAGAATAGCAATACAAAATGAACTTTTTCGGAATAAAGGAAACTAGAGGAGAAGTTGAATTTGGAAGTTTATAATTGACTCACAATGTTAAATCAAGGTAAGTAATGCATGTAACTATGACGATAAGAAATTATAATCGTGGTTCTGTCCCTTGATCACAACGCTCCACACAAAGGACAAAGGAACTAACGACCAGTGGAAGCAAGAAAGTGGGATAAGGAAAAAAAAGTGGATTTAGTTTGAGATTATGACAAAGACACGACGTTCGAGACAATGATTACTGAACTGTACAAAACTTGTAACCTATGAGGTTTTTGTTCAATGATTTTCCTTTGGTCAGAACAATATAAGAGCTTGATGATGCACATATTAAGATTGTGTGCAATGTAATTCTCAGATGTGATATTGAAATAATAATGTTCAAAATCATTTACTGTCTAGAACTGCCAAATCTTGTTACTCCACTGAACTATTCTTAATGTTTCTTTCTTAATGACTGTATTTTAAAGATATTAGATAAGGTGAGACAGCTAGGGATTTTAGCGTGCACAGATTCCGCAACGCCACTTAGCGACGAATGCGCCGAAGTCACGAATAGTGCAGCATTTTACACAGCCAAACAAGGAAAATTTAGAATTTAGTGCACTGTTTAGCTATCGCTGTAGGCTTTGACTGCCGTTACTCATTTTGTAACTATAACTTCAATCGCTGTGTGGAAACTGGTTATTTCCTCTTTTTTTTTTTCTAAGACGCAGTAGCACTGTAACAAATCTGCATCTTTATCAATTTATCAATCATTCTTTTTATTCTCTGCGCCATGAGCCCCTTGCTCGATCAGTTCTTAAAATGTGTGCACTATTTTTTCAGAGGTGCGAAGAAGGGAGTGTCTTATCTTATCGTTTCTAGTATATTTGATATAGTCTCGCAGATAATACTTGGTACATGTATTATGAAGTGAGTCGCTGGCTCTTCACCGGTCCACTTTTGACTATGAAATTCCAGTTTGAAAACTGCGGGACAGACCTTCGTAGTGGTCTCTGGCTCGTGCTTGTCTGACTTTGCAAACTTCTTCATTTGTTGCGTAGTCCAAGTAGGGGATATCCATGGTCATTCTGTAATATCTACCAACATTAACTGACAGTTATTGTGATGGCTCATCAACAAAATGGGCTAATCAACCAAGTGTAATCCCAACTCTAATTGTAACCCTAGCCCCCAAATTCACTGTCAAAACAAAGTGTTTTGGCTCCACGGCCTATGTGGTCATGCTGTACAAATGTAAACCATGGACTAAAACAAAATAAGTCAAAAGTACAACTCCATAAACATTATCCTCATGACAGTCTCATGCAATAGTAAGCTGATTTGACAACTTGACACAGTGGGTCGAATACTCGTCGGGCTAATTTCTTCCTGCATAAACAGTTCTCCAGGTGTACCAAGAATGTGTTAGCAGTTGTCCATATCCGATGTTGAGAATTTCATCCACTTAGCCAGAAAAAATGTGATAGCTTTTTGTTGCCCACCATGTAGGACGTAACTCTTCCAAAATGGAAACATGTCCCCCTTTCTGCAAGAGACCACTCTTAATTGATAGGCTTTGAAATTATTTGGTCAATGCATTGCATTATAGGCTAACTATTCTATTACATAATAATAATAATGGATGGCATTTATATAGCGCATATCCATTACAAAAATGCTCTATGCGCTTTACAGAAACATGTCAAAAAATACATGGGTAAACTCACACACACAACCCACATTGATACACACATAATAATAATAATAATAGATAGCTTTTACATAGACTAGAAACTCTCATACAAATGACATTTTAACATCCTTTTAAACTGTGACAATACTTGCGAACTGCGGACATCTAAAGGAATCTCATTCCACACCCTGGAATATTACATCTGTAGTTATTTGTTCGTTTTCTCCTTCTGCCAGTATAATGTTCTTTTTCAGTTTAGATATAATAATGTCCCCACCCTCTCTTTGGAATAGTTTATGTATTGTTCTCAAAGTTTTCTGATTCTTAGCCTTGGGATTGAGAAATTAATCAGTTCCGTGTAAGTCAAAGCAATCTAAAATCCCCAAAAGAATTTGTTCTTGATAATATTGTATTATGCATTCGGTTGTTCTTGTTTCCTTAATAAGACGAGGTGAACTGTACTTTTCCCAAGTAAGTTTAAGGATCCCGTGCTGCATGTGAAGCCAAATCAAAAACAAAGGTAATTTATGACTTTCCACTCCCTGGAGCATTCGCATCTGCTTAAGAGTGACATAAATTTAAAGTTCAAGGAGGAACACTATTCAGTGAGATTTTTTTGTCTGCCTTTTTACCACCATGAGCTGTAAAGTAATAGGCCAATGGTCGGGAACTTGATAGAGATTTACATAGAAAGTGGCAAGGGTCAAGGATTGGCTGTGTCTGTGAGAACAAATGAGTTGCTGTTCCCTCTTGTTTCTGTAAGTTAGTTGTAGAATGGACTGTGGAGATATTTGAGCACTAGCGGAGACCCGGAGAGCGTCTATTGCTACCAGTGTCATTGTTCAGGCATACCTTAATAAGTATGACCAACAACTAAAAGATAAATGTTCCTCCCTTCAGAGCATAGTTAAAACTAGCAACAGCGCCATTAGCAGCTATAAATCTACTGTAGATTTTTTATTCCTTATGAGGAATATCTTAACAGGATAATTTAAACTGTTGTTTTTCCCAAAACATGCAATACGTTAAAAATCAGTGGACAAACAAGCTTCTCCTTGCTCCATAAATGAGTATTGTGTTCCAATGGTGCAGTTAAAGTTGCTGTGGCCGCTGCTTGGAAAACATTACATCCATTTCATATACACATGAGCCATCATTCTTACTTAAGATACCCAGATACCCCGTGTTCACGGCTGAGCGTCAGATCTCCTGCAATATCTCCTACGTCGTTTTTCTTATAATATACGTTGATCAAAATGAACCTGATGACTCGATAAAAACTCGCAACTCGGTAGGACAAATCATTCGACTCTCGAGCTTTTTCTTTTTGTTTATTACTCTAACATGTATCAATGTTACAGTTTCATTCACGTGTTTGAACTCACTATGCACCTGATTAAAAAGTACTAAATCACGAGAAGCCGTTCATGGGACAAGAGGATAATGGCATAAATCATGTCATGAAAAAACAGGTCTCACGTCATGGAAACACAAACGGAAGTTATATCTGAAAACCAAACAAAACAAAACAAATACGAACAATATGGAATGTTCTCTACAGTTGTAGGGTAACTGAGATTCTCATGATACTTTTAGAAAAAGTGTAACGAAGTGAAAATTAAAATTCGATGCACATAAAAATAACTGCTAACATTTCAGGTTTTAATTCAGTAATCAGAATCCAGGCGATTGCACGCAAATAATTCTATTTGGCATTTGGGTTAACAAGGGCAAATTCCTTGACTTTTGGACGAGAACTATTTCATGTTCATCGTTATTGTAACCTGCACTGATTTTAACCATAATAGTAAACTGTGTAGGGAGGCTAGGGATTTTGTAGGTGAAAGCTTTGGTAATGTGAATTTGTATGGTTACTGTGTGTGTGTGTGTGTGTGTGTCGGCTGTCTCGGTGTCTCTCTTTCTCCTTCTCTCTGTCTCACCCCCTCTCTCTGTCTCTCTGCCACTCATCTCTCTTTCTCTCTGTCTCTGTGTCTTCCTATTCTCGCTCTGTCGCTCTCTAATCTCTGCCTCTCTCTCATTGTGTCTATGTGTGTGTGTCTCTTTATCCTTCTCTCCCTTCCTCCCCCCCACCTCCCGATCTTTCTCTCTGCCTCCTCTGTTTCCTTAGACAGCCCACACCTCTCCTCTTTTTTCTCTAACACCTCCTCTCTCTGTGTGTGTGTGTGTGTGTGTGTGTGTGTGTGTGTGTGTGTGTGTGTGTGTGTGTGTGTGTGTGTGTGTGTGTGTGTGTGTGTGTGTGTGTGTGTGTGTGTGTGTGTGTGTGTGTGTGTGTGTGTGTGTGTGTGTGTGAGCGCGTTTGCTTGCACAGGTGAACTTGGAACTAGAGGAGTTAGTCTGCTGTTTTGTTGAGGCGGGAGTCTGAGTAAAGGATCAAACAGACCAAGGCTGGTATAGGTGCCAGGCTGGTGGCTCACCGCCTAATTAGGATTCATCACTCTAATACACCAGGTACTGCACACATCGTCGGGGCATGGGCAGTGCCTAGTGTATCAGTGTGATGCGTAACAATTAGGCGGCGAGTCGCGAGTTTGGCGCCTTCACCAGCCTTGGTCGGTTTCACCCCTAAACTGAAGACATTTTTGTTTCGGCGTCATCTTGCTGTCGGCAAGTGCACTGTGGACAACGGAGCGTTTAAAGTCCGCCATAGTTGACAGTGGCCAGACATGAAAAATATAGACCAAAGAAAGAGAAAATGAAAGAAAGAAAGAAAATGATTTAGGGCCACAAGGCATGGCAGTAAGCGTTAAATTTAGTGGAGCCACTCGGAACAAGAAGTTGATTCAACCCGGAACCCGGATATTTGAAATATGGTCGGAAATTTTTCTTGAAGTAGACAAGAACAGTTTTTTTGAGACTTGGAATTACTTGGATTAAATATTTTGTTTCCTAGGGATTGAAAAAAGTTATAGTTTTGTGGCAATCTAAATATGTATCCGCCCGACAAAATGAGGCACTTGTGCATTTTGGTGGTATGGAGATATTGGTATCACCAAATATCTTATTCAGTGCCCTTTCATTTGGTGAAAAAAATGTTGCTGTAATTTAATTAACAGAGAAGTTATTTACGGCCTCTCGAAGGCGGGATGTAACACAACCACAGTTTGGAGAAAAACGCTTTTACAGTTTCAGCTTTTAATGAAAATTATTGAGGATGCCTGGATTCAAAGTCAGTTTGGAGGCATTTACCCTTCTCAAACATGATTATAGTTTGGAAAAAGGAATAGTAAAGAGGTTTAACTTTTCAAAAATACTGAAAACGCAAAATCGATAAAACTGACCCTCTGATGACTTTTAATGATTTTCCCGAATCAGGTAGTGACAAAATGTGCCTCATTTTGTCGGGTGGCTACACAAATAATTAATCGAATATCCATTCCCTTGGCCAGGCAGTTCATTTGAGTTTTTTACGTCATCCAAAATTATGACCTTGACTCGAGTTTGAATTTGCAGAGAGCATGTCGACACGATAATGGTCAATTATGCTAGGGAGAAGCAAGAGAATAAAACTGACCGACAGGGTAGAACGAAACCAAGCTATAATCCAATATGAACAATTAGTTAAAATGTGTAGGGGAACGAAGCATAATAATAATAATAATTATAAATAGAATTTCTATAGCGCATTTCTAATAAAATTATTACTCAATGCGCTGTACATTGCATCAATAATTCATGCATTCACTTTCCAAATCTCATACTAAAACACTTGATGATCTTGGTGAACGAGATGGTGTGTAAACTTGTAAAGAATTTTTGAGATAGCTGGGTGCGGTGTTATTTAAACATTTATAGCAAAAAACAGCAATTTTGTATGTAATTATTTCTGTTATAGGAAGCCAGTGCAGTTCTTTTAACAAAGGCGTAACGTGGTCAGCTTCTTTTTTTCTTGGTAATCAATTTGGCTGCGTTGTTTTGAATGACTTGAATTTTAGACAGTTTATCTGATGTTATTCCAGCTTTATTATACTTTATTCCAACATAAAGTGACTTTGGAACTTCCGGCCAAAGACGGCCATACCATACAGATCAATCGGTAGAAAGAATAGCGGCGTGTCTATGTCTTGGCCTCCACTTGCACTATGCTGTTCTGCAAAGTTTTTGTCTCTACAAGTTATTTTAAAGAAATAATAATTATTTACAAGATTTCACTCATTTTTCCACTTTTCGTGATCACAGACAGAACGATGACGTTATAGGTGTGACCCATCTAATTGCTCCACACTACTGAGCGGAACTTTCCATGCTTTAAGCAAAAATATGATAAATTCAAAGCGAGTACGCGACCTCCAGACTTCTGTGCAATATGTTGATGTGCACGGCACGAATACGGCGACTGCACAGCACATGACCGGATTAAGACCGTTAGAGCCCTAAGCACTTAAAAGGTTTTAGTGCCCCCATAAACTGTATTTCAAAATATAAACAAACATAAATCATTGAAAATAACATTTTAAAATAGCGAGTCTTATGCGCCAGAAATTACTTTTATTTTTTTCATTTAATGTTTGGGGGGGGGGGGTTGGAGACTCTTTGTGGACCCTGATTCAGCTGCACCATTTGCAGTTTTGCGCTATAGAGTCCATAGCAAATGGGGCAATTAAAATTTCTGTGGTGCCCCCCCCCCCACCCCTCCCGCCCTTGATGCCGTAAGCACGTGCTTATTTTGGTTACTCCAACCTCGTACATCGGCACAGTTGCTCAGCTTAGAGGGACCAACTGATTGTGACATTAGAAATTCTGCAACAAAAACTACTGCAATGTCAGCCCGTCCCAAAAAAAGATTCCAGAAAGCATTTTGCGGCCCGTTACATTCCAAAATCTCCCTGGAGCGGAATGCTCGGGATTGTTTTCTCTTTACAAAACGTAGAACAAAATTTGCAATTTGAGGTTCAAAAGGCAGAAAAGACATCGTAAAAAAGGTATGAGCACTTAGACTTTTTTTGGAGTTGTAAATCTCTGAAGTGAAAGACCACAAACCACTTTGGAAAGGCCGTGGCTTTGGTTTAGATGTCAGATTGAGACTCCAATGGAACAGTTGAAAAGAAAATTTATTGATATTTTTTAAAGTTTGTGACTTCCTGAAACCAAACTCAGATAACACTTGACAGGTACGCTGATAAAGTACACTGTTAAATCAAACATGATAATGCGTTTAATCTCTGGTTGACCTCTTGAATCTTTGCTGCCATTACTTGCCTGTTTGCTAAGTAAACCATTGTATAATGTTGCGATTTTATGACAGCATTTCATTTTTAAGAAATAATCAGGACTAAGGATATTTACGTCATGTAACCAATTTCATTAAAAAAAAAAAATACCTGGGCACTATCCGAGCCATTTCTACGCTCAATCAGCCAACGAAAAGGTTGCTGATCCAAGTGTAAACAATACCTGACTTGGTAACAAAGCCAAACTCACCACATCGAAAGCGAAGCGAAAAGGGCGGTTTTTTTGTTGGTTTTTTTTGGTTTAAATTCACGTTGGAAGAGCTAATGCCCGTGGGCGTATCAGGCATTAGATACCTCAGGATGTTCGTGTCGTAGATAAATGTATACACAGTGTTGGTTCAATGATATTTAAGTTGTGTGCAAACTATGAACGACAGATCACAAAGTCGTTGATCAATTTAATATGTTCCTCTGCTGGGAAAAAGAAATATCACCAAACAATAAGAGAACGTGATGCAGCGCTAGGTTTTCTAAATTCAGAACTAGAACTTGTTGGTTCTGTAAGGAATTTGAAACTTGTTGAAAATTCCTGTAGAGAAACGCGTTGACGGAATGCAATTATTTAAATCTTTATTGCCGTCAGCATTGTAAGTCTTAGTACGATTACCGTCCTTGTCATTAGGGCGATAACAAAATAACGTGGAAAAATACGATTCAGATTTTGCGTAATGCACTTGTTGTAATTTATAACAACTCTGAAATAAATATCAACTCTACATACATTTAAAGAGGCCCCGACCCCAGGTATTTAGGCCCAAATATGCCATCCAGTGCTTGGTACAAAGTCAGAAGATATATTACATTTGCCTTGGAATGCACTTGAAACCGGGTTATTTTGAAGGCAATTTCTCTCTCTTACACGTACTTCCAAATATACGCATGTTCAGGTTTCTTACCCTATCGCCGTATCATATTAAGAAAAATAAAGAGGGGGGGAGGGGGGAGGGGGGGAGGGGGGGGAGGGGGAGAGGGTAACTATCAAGAGGACAAAAGATAAAAGTCCCGTGGTTCTCCGGCAAGAAACAGATAAGGAGACAACAATTTATGTGCCAATATTTTAAATAACTGCTTGAGTTAAAATACACCGATTGTAGATGGAGTTGAATGCTGGAATTATTCTTAGTCTGTACTGTTTGTATATATATAGTTCAGATTAAAAGGCTCAACCTTTATCTCCAACTTATTCTGGTCTTGCTGGCAGAGGCCTTCAATTGTGAAAAGAATAGACGAGACATCAAGAACTCAAAAGTATTGTGCACAATTGAAACTGTCAAGTTTGACTGTTGTCAAAGACATTTCGAGACAGTTTAACTCTATTATAGTACACTCATTCTTGAAGCAAGCACCATGCAAGTAAGTATGTTGTAGCAGTCTATGGTATCTTTATCAGCCTTGTCTGGCATCGCTGGTTTTTTTTTTACCGTAAGATAACGAGTGTCCAGTGCCGGATTTAGACTTGAGAAAACCCTGGGTATGTAGAACGTACAAGTCTCTTTTTTAAAAATTTACACCAAATATTTATGAGTGAAAATAGAAAACATTTTACAATGAAATATAATTATACATAATGCATATTATTATTATTATTTAATGACCTTAAATGTTATTTAAAGAATTATATAAAATAAAGAATTAATGAATAGGTAAAAGGCTGGAAAAAATAATAAATGATGAAATATTATAGGGCCCGTGTGGTTTGTGATGCCTTAAATTGTAGTTTCCAGCTTCTAAATTGTGTTAAAATGAGCTTCAGAGTATCTCAATAAATTATATTATACTTAAAGAAATGTTTCTTTTTGTTTTTGTTTTGTTGGGGGAAAGAAAATAATTCCCATTGCTCTAGAGAAAGAATTTTAAAAATATGTATTACAATGTGGCAGCAGAAGTATTTAGAATTCACCTAATATGATTTTCTCTGGTGGCGTGGTAAACTATCATCAGTCGGTTTTAACATATTTTTAGGTGGATCAAAGAACAAAAAAAGAATAATTTTCATTACCAGACTTATGATAATTATTTAAAAAACAAACAAAACACACAAACAAAAACAACGTTATTTAACCCTAAGTTTCCAGAATTTCAACCCCCCCCCCCCCCTCCCTATATAACACAGCCTACAAGCATGGCAAATTTCTTTTTGAAAAATGTCGAGTTTAACATGGGGCCTTCGATATTATAATGTGCGTCTTCTGTGATTGTTATAAACATCACACGGTGCATTGGCAAAGGCAGAAAACAGTATAACAAAATATGCAGAGGTGGGATTAATACAGATCTAAAGCGATTGAAGTGGGAAATTGCAGTCATGTAAATTTTTTTACCTTTTTTATTCTTTTATGTCGACAAAAATATGGCTCATTTCGACAGCGAGATCTTACTCACAAGTAGTGATAAAAGAAACGGAACAGTTCACTGTAATCTTAATCTATCAACTGTGTAGTGTGCTACCAATGGTCTCTATATCAGCCCACAGGCGGCCACACAAGTCAATGCTTACATTTTTATGTATTTCCCAGATCAAACTCCTTCTGCTCCTGCTCACCTTGACGCCGCTGGTCTATGGCGAATGCGATGACTCAGAACGTAAGCTAAGATTTTCTTTTGTACATCCTGTGATACTATCCAAGGTGCCATGGGACTGTTTCAGTCATATTTTATCTGAGCCTTTAATGCTGAGTAATTCTATTGCGTCAACTAGCGAACAGTGAATGAATTCCTCAAATTCTTCATATATTTTTTTTTTTCTTATTTGTTTCGGCTCTTGTTTTTTGCTTGGTCGGTTTCAATTTGTTTTTGTTGTTTGCCTAATTTCCTAACCTTTGTCAAATGAGCCAATGGTAAATTTCTGCATTGTATGCTCCGATATTTGATGGGTGGGTGAATCAATTTTGTTTGATTGCCAAGATTATTCTGTGAGTTCCTGGCCGCCCGAACTCCTTTTTTTCTTTTAACCCTCTTTTTTTTTTATTGCAACACATTGGAAATGGACAACTTATTTTTCGGCGTGACTGTGATTTGATGTAATAATACTTGTGCTTTGCTAAGGAACCTTTAAATGTTAACTCCATTTGAAGCCACTCCTTCAGTTATGATATAAATTTGGATGGCGTGCTGAAAATATACAGATTTTAATGTAAAAAAAAACAACAACTAACCTGAACGGCTTCATCCCCATGTTCATCTGAACTTGCTGGTCGGAGCTTTTTATGTGAGATGAATAGACAAGACACCAAGAGCTCAAAATACTCCCCACAATTGAACCTTTCAAGTTATTATCGAAGGTATTTTCCGACAGTTCAAATCCGGGAAGTGTAATCACTCTTCATCCTGCACACCCGGCTCCTGATATTTATCCTTATCACCATCAGCACTATCCATGCTACGATTTCAGGCTTAGGTGGTAATAAAGAGCAACGTCACGTAAATTCTGAGAAGCTAAAAGTTCAGCATTCCTGTCGTTGTTTCTTCTGTTCTCCAGTGAAACATCACGG